>JAMZAV010012481.1:0-12586 GCA_024449915.1 Sweltsa coloradensis | reverse complement strand
AAAAAAGACCCCACTTCCCCTTCCCTTTGACTACCTCCCCAACGGCGACGACAATGACAACACAATGGATGATGAGTGATGACACAGACGAAGACGACCACGACGTGGGGGAACCCCTGCTCTCCCCATACGCTTGTGGCTGGTTCTAACCAGCACAGGCTTGTCCACCCCTTGTCCCCCCTTGTCCCCCTTACGTTCCACCCCTTGGTAAGATACATGGAGGTAACTCACACTTAGGCCTATAGAAATTATTTTATCTTGGAGGCGCGAATAGCTGACGAAAAAGCGCACTAAAACTACTAATACAACACTAATACTAATACCTAGGAGGCCTTCCCGTGGATCCCGCCTATTTTGTGGATTTACACCCAGCAGTTGCTCGTCTCACGGCAACTCGGGGCGCCAACGGCCTAGCCTCCCACTCAAGGACAAACTCTCATGTTCAACAAGTTTTAGTTTACGTATAGGGCCTGGCTGGGCTGGGACAGGCCTAACTAGAAAGAATGTTCTAGTCAAGAGCTAAGGAAAAGCGGCTTTACATGAAACGATTAGAGCATTCGTGTTATATGAGTAGCCTTGACTAGAGCAACCCTAGCCTAGAAGAAAATGGCGGTGATCGTTTCAGCAACAAATGCATTAGCCACGTCACAATCAGTAATATTATGAAGTGTACATTATCAACAGGCATTCTACCAGTGGAAGATCGAAATATCGTTTACTTACATGCACTGTGCGTTTCTGCTGCTATGGTACCAATAATATTCGGAGTGTTAACACTGTAATCTTTGCTGCGTGTTTTTAGAACTGTCACAACAGACTGCCTGCCGCCTGGCTTCTTTATCGACTCTGATACTACTATACCAACCCCCCCCCCCCCCCGTCAAGGCTCTAGAAAGCACCGCCACATTCAAAGAACTAAACACAACAAGGCAATGGATGGAAACAGCTAAAAGTCTTGTTACACTATCAACATGTTGACGCAACATGTTGACTCAACTTGTTGACAAGACTACACTCTGTGTGTGTCACCTCCATCAACATGTTGACGGACATTTGGAACATTCCGTCGAGAGAACTGCCACTTCGAAACTGTTTCATACCAAAATAGATAGTAATTACGTACATATGCCCTATACAGCTGTGAACAAAAATTAAAAAAGTATTTGGCAGATCGATATAAAAGAGTTAAAAGTGTCGTAATTGCCATCCTGAAGCTTTTATGTTCATCTCGAGTCTGCGTGGGTATCTGATGGGCTAATGACTACCACTCTAAGCGGCGCAGGATTCCGGTTCGCTGCTGGCTCAACGGTGAGAGCGCTCGGCTACCACGCAAAGGGTCCCCGGTTCGAGTCTCGTTTGGGAAAACTTTTTTACCATTTTTTACTCACCCCATCATTATTGTTTGTGTCTTATCTGAAACGGGTACAATTTTGATAACTTTTCAGAATAAATTACTCGCATAAATAAGTCTTTCTTCCCACAAAATTTGCTTTAAAATAGCCCACACCATGGATCAACTAAACGAAATGATCACGTGACAAAATATCGGTCAGCCATTGGTTGAACGTCGTCAACATCTGGTCAACATTTCTCAAAAGTTGAACTTGTTCAACTTCTTGTCAACATATTGCCGTGGTCGTCAATGTTGAGTCAACATATTTCAGTGTGTGACAGCAGCATCACATTTCAATGCTATCTACATCTGGTCAACAAGTTGAGTCAACATGTTGCGTCAACATGTTGATAGTGTAACAAAGACTTTAAGAGCGAGGGAAAGTTGATGGGCGGTAGGCCTACCTGACCCATATCAGAGTCGATAAAGAAGTTTAAGGGGAAACTTCTTTATCGACTCTGGCTCTAACCTTTTAAAATTTCGGTCAGTGGGGCGGTCTAGCAAACCTCGAGTTGTTGGCAGACTCTGGAGATGACTTATTGTATTGGGAGACCAATCTGTGGCGCCGCCGACTGGTACCCAAGGGACGTATGATGTCAATGTCATCAAGCCCGAAGCCAGATTGAACGCTGATAGTCGTCGGAGCCATAGTCGGCACCTCTGTATTTAACATGGTAAGGTTTGTTTATTTGTCCGTTCGGATTTGTTTGGAACTGTCAGAACATGAAAATGGTCGTTCAGCTGTAAAAAAAAGCGTTCGATTGGTGTTCATCTCTCCCCATACACATGTTCTAGAACATCCGAACATGTTCGAACGGTTCTGATGGGAAAGAAGAAGTGGATAAATTAGAGTGTAAGGTACAACGGGAATTCGAATTACCATGGATGAAAGTAAGGTTATGGGGAAAGGTTGGTTGAAAATTGTGTACTGAAGATTCACTCAACTGTTGATTTTGGTAATTAAATCATCGTTAGTCATAAATTTTACACAAAATACGCTTTTTGGATGAGCGAAGCAAAGACTTCAATTTCACTGACCCCTCAAAAAATTAGCTCGTTTTTTTTGTATTTTTGTCTGTTTGTTCGCGCTCTACCGGGCAAACGGCATATTATGCGACCTTGATGAAAATTTGAGGGGACCTTCGAAATCTCTGAACTAAGACTTGCCAGGTTTTTGGGTATAATCGATCAAATATTTCTTATGATAATCGTACTTTTACGATTTTTTCGATTTTGAATTAGATGTTTTCGTGATATTTGGCAAATGGCTACTCCGATCTTGATGAAAGTTTATGGGAACGTTGAAAATCACTAAAATTATATGTGTTATGATTTTAGAGACATTTGAGGAAATATTTCTCATAGAAATCGTACTTTTACGATTGTTTTCAAAAGCTCATCCATTAATGCGACTGGAAAAAGCGTTAGCGAAGCGGCCTAGTTATATGTTAACATAGTTTTCAATTTCAATAAGGTGACATATCAAACCGTCCATTTTGCAGATAGCGTTCATCTCAAGGTCAGAACACATGTTTTTGTCTGTTCTAAATCCCAAACTTCCTGTACTAAGCCTCGTTTCCGTTGTGTTCCGAACTGTTCATAACCAGTCTCGGACAGGACAAATAAACAAACTCGTAGTCTTCCCGCGATAGTGCCGCCATCTTAGTCGGCAACACTTACGGAGGGGGGGGGGGGGGCGAAAGTATCTTCTTATCCCCCTAGAAAAATGACGAAATAACCATAAAAGCATAAAAAAATATCACATTCTTTTTCAAATTAAATTCTTCTACTAAGCCCCTTAACTTTTTCTAAAACACGTAAAAACTACTTAAAAAATACGTATTTTTCGAAAAATTGCCTGCGGGGCTATTGTGGGGGTCCTTCCCCATTGAGTCGTTCGTCAAAGCCTCCCCCCACGAAATATATTTTCCCCGTACGCCTCTGACAAGGACATTAGTTGCATATTATATAACTATGTATGGAAGCATGTACACGCCTGTTAGTATATTCCTTGTTCTGTGCCTCTCACTACCACTACCAGACGTGACAATAAGTGTCGTCACTAAACGTACCACGGTATCTGTACGTGTACATTGCACGTTGCGTGGTAGGCCTACGTGACACCGACACAGCACACAGTGTCAGTGGCCACGAGGTAGTGGCTATATATACTATACCCGGCCGTGAAGCGGGTAGTCGCAAGGTCTACTACATCTCCGCCACCTGGCGGAAGCTCGTCTAACTCGCTCGTGTGGCCACGAGGTAGCGGCTGCCCAACCACTACCCGGCCGTGAAGCGGGTAGTCGCAAGGTCTACTACATCTCCGCCACCTGGCGGAAGCTCGTCTAACTCGCTCGTGTGGGCCAGCGAGGTAGCGGCTCCCAACCACTCCCCGGGCCGTGAAGCGGGTAGTCGCAAGGTCTACTACTCTCCGCCACCTGGCGGAAGCTCGTCTAACTCGCTGTTGGCCCACGAGGTAGTGGCAGCCCAACCACTACCCGGCCGTGAAGCGGGTATTTGATGATATCGGCGAGTTTTTAATCGTTCTACTGTATATTTTGGGCCAGAAAGACGTTGATTCGATAATATCATCAAAATTTTACTGATATCAGCAGATTTTAATGATCATCGAAATGGCAATTTTGTGATTTCACCTCATCGTTTAAATAATAATTCTACTGTATATTTCGGACCAGTATGGTAATGTCGGTATATTTTATTGGTATCATTAAGGTTCTATCAGACTGCACTCTAACCGAAATTTTGAAAGTCAAATGAAAATGGTTGAAAGTTGGTTGAATGAAAGAGGAACTTGAATAAAATAGTTTTTTTTTACGTGACCATAGCTCACTTTTGGTCATTTTATGCAAATTTGGGTCAATAAGAAAATGCTAAATACTTAATTTTGAGTTATGATTGTTTTGTTGTTTAAGTTTAAACACATCTTTGTCTCCGCTACGATATAAGGGAAATAATTTTCTGAAATAACGTTTGATGTTCGATTTTTTCGACCATGTCCAAAACTCTTATTTGTACAATGTGACAAAAAAAATTGCCCCCATCGAATATTATTTCAAAAATTATTTTCCCTTATACTCGTAGCGGGGGAGAGGTGTGTTTAAACAATAAAAAAGATCTGAGCTCAAAAATTTAAATATTGCACCTAAACTTTCATTTTCTTATTGACCCAAAATTTGCTTAATGGCCAAAAGGGCTATTGTTCCGTCAAAAAAGTTTATTTTCTTCTTTTTTTACTTTCAGTCATTTTCCTTTGACTTTCAAAATATCGGTAAGAGTGCTCTGGAGTAGATTTAACACGATTGCCGATTACCCCGCTGGGATGGATTTTTTTATTTCTGCATTGATTTCCATAATGCCGATAACTGATTTGATGATCGGTGCGTTTTTTTCCTGAAGCCATAAACAATTATATCGGAATAAAACTTCGTGTTGCTAATAAGGGACGTGCCCCTGTTATATCAGATTTTTATCTTTATCATAAACAGTAAGATAATCCAGACTTAATTTGGTGTTTTTGACCATTTTGACAGAATTCTAAATAGGTACTAGAAAATCGATTTAATTTTTTTTTATAATCAATTTATAGGAAAGTACTACGAAAAATGCATTCAAATTTCAGTTTACCCAAAATTTTGTAAATTTCATACACAATGTGACTAAAATTGTTTGAGGACTTTGTGTGGTCCATGGTCCGTGTGACGCGTGCTAATCTCCGAGGCAACGTGCTCCGTGCCTCGTCGTTAGCTGATAAGATGCGATGACCTTGATCACGGGTCAGGGGTGACCTTGCCTAGCGTCTATATAGCCGCGCAGCGCCACATTAGCGGAGCAGATAGACTTTTACTTCACGCGCTCGGACGAGTGACTTTTATCCCAGACACAATCTCGACAGCCATGCCGTGGGTGATACCGGAAAAGGGTAAGGACACGTGCTTTATTCATGTACATTTCAACCCTTAAGGCTATTCGACCGCGTTTTTATTTTCCGAAATATGCTACCAAGTCAAAATATAGTGAACGGCTTTTAAACCTGGCTCTAGTTGAAAATGAAAACTATTTTTTTCCAATTTTGTGGTCGAGCACACGGCAAATATCGCCTCTTCAAAATAATTTCAAACTTCAATTCGCCCAAGCACACCCTACGTTGAATGGTGTGCTTGGCGAATTGAAGCTAGAAATTATTTTGAGGTAGAGATTTATTATTGTCGTGTGCCGGATGAGAAAAAAATGAAAAAAATAGTTTGATTTCTAAAAGAGCCAGGTTTCTAAGCCATTCACTATATTTTGACTTATAGCATATTTTGGAAAATAGAAAAACGCGCTCGAATAGCCTTAACTCCTAATTTCTTAACACCTAAACCCGCAACCCCAACCCAGTTATAGAACCATCAACCAGTAACAGAACCAGTGACAATTTTCGTTTCTGCAGGAATTGAACATGGATACGGTTTTTCCTCTTCCCCTTAACCCCTAATGTACAGGAATTCGTCACCCGGGCCCCGATTCCCGTATCTTTTTAAACTCTTTGTTGCACAACGTTTTATTGTTATTTTTTTCTGAAAATAAATTATTTGATAAAATTCCTCGTCTTATAGCAATATTTTTTCTTTTTGGTCAAAATTTTGGAATGGTTGTAAATTCGAAATAAGCAATGACAAATTTTTGGAGTAATTTTTTTAAATGTGATTGTTTTCTTCTTTTGGTTAGATTTTGTTTTGCTATTTTGTCTCAACTCTATCTCGAGGTTTGAATTACTCAAAGTTCCGGGACATTTAAAAAACTGACCGATTTTATCATTTTTTACCTTGATTCCATAAAATCTCTGTCAGCACTGCATAAGTTTGGGGGAAAAAACTGTAGTAACAAGGGAAGTCTGTTTTTTTCCGTAGAAACCGGTTGTTGTTCCATGCATTAGAGCACACACAATCGGCTAGTTGGTGGTCAACAGGTAACCACCGTGCCTGAAAGTTTTAACACCGTGTTGCTACCCCCATCCAACCACCAGTCAGCAAGAGGGAACTATTTTTGTTTGAGTGTTCTATTATGTATCCTTGGAAATGAGCCCCCCTAGGAATTGTACAAGAATACGGTGTTATATCCAGGGCTTAAAATGTGCATGAATCAGGCCCCTGCTTTGTGAAGTGGGTATTTATATTATTCTGGAAGGCTTCGCAAACGCAAAATATTCTCACACGAATTAAATAGAAACATAAAAACGAGTGTAATTGGTTTAAGTTTCTCGATTTGGTTAGTCGGGAAACACTCCCGTAGGTGTAATCGTTATTATTACACTACAATTCAGAAATCTTTGTCGGACTTTTTTAAATTCTGAATTGTAGTAACGAATGGTTTAAGTTTATTTAGATTAAGAGGCGCGTCAGCCATTAGGTCATAATGCGCCACTTTAGCCTGGGGGACATGGGGAGGAAAATCCCATGCTGGTCAGAACCAGCCACGGATTGGGGAGGAAAGGGAGTGCTCACACAGTAAAATTTCCAGTAACATTTTCATCTGAACTTGGTATGGGACTAGAGGGGCCATGTAGGGCGGGGGATTACATTTATTTTGAAATCATATAGGGGGGGGGGGGGGGGAGATTTTACACTCTTAATGACAAACTGTGATAATGCAGGGGGTCTAGTTTGGTCTAATTTGGTCTAATTTGGTCAAAAATTGTGTGATATTAATGGACAGCCCCCATGCACTAAATACAGACTCGCGTAATTTTAACACACACTCGCGTAAGATAACATATTATACAAAATAAACTTTTCCCTGCAAGCTACTTATCACTGCCGTGTGCACGCTGTCGGGGAGTGATGACCACTTGGTCAGAACCGGTTTTCTCGGGGGTCGGGTCAGCGTTCCGGTTCTGTCTGGTTATCCAGCTGAATCGATGCTGACCCCTGACCGTTCTTTGTTCAAGAATCTACTCACTAATTAAACATATTATAGAAAAAAAGCTTTTCCCTGCAAGCTACTTATCACTGCCGTGTGCATGCTGTCGGGGAGTGATGACCACTTGGTCATAACCGGGTTTTTTCTCGGGGTCGGGTCAGGGGTTTCCGGTTCTTTTGGTTATCCAGCTGAATCGATGCTGACCCCTGACCGTTCTTTGTTCAAGAATCTATTCACAATTAAACATATTATACAAAATAAACTTTTCCCTGCAGCTCCTTATCAATCCCGTGTGCACGCTTGTCATGGAGTGACGACCACCAGGTCATAACCGTTTTTCCCTTGGGGGTGGGGTCAGCGTTCCGGTTCTGCCCGGTTATCCAGCTGACTCAACGCTGACCCCTGACCAATCTTTGTTCAAGAATCTACGCACTAATTACGGTCTAAAAACGATTGATTGTCGGGCCTGTATGCAGTGGCGGATCCAGGGGACGTGCTCGGGGGATGGAGCCCCCCAGCCCGAAATCCCAGCTCTAATTATATCTGCAAATCATCCTAGGTTTCCCGTTTCCCTCAAAAAATGAATACAACTATTAATCTCTCTTTCCCTTTTCCGTTCTAAAATCACTTCAAAAGTGCGTGCCTATATAAGCAAAAAAAAAGACTGCGGTACTATTGTGGCGCTCTCCCCCCCCCCCCCCCCCCCCCTATTTTTTGTGGAGCACCGTGTTTTTTCAATGTCTTTGTATCGTATATGTTTGTGTCTGAACTCTTGCAGAAAGTGATAATGCATGTTGATGTTTACTTCACCTTCATTTCAATAGCCTGAAGAATTAATGGGGGGAATGAGTGATAGCTAAATAGGTTGTTTTATAGAAGTAGCATTGAGTATAGAACACTACTACTCAATGGTAGTAGTTATTGAGCGAGCGTCTCCACTTGACTCTTATGGCTCGAATGTCTGTTTTTTTTTTTCTTACTGCTTCGATACAGGTCGCACCGTTTTCTGATCGACCTGAAAATTTTTCACACATGTACATACCACCTAGGCGGTTGCTGTATAGTTTTGAACAAAACCGATCGTTTGGTTAAAAAATAAAATTTAAAAATTAAAAAATTAAATGTACGGGTCGTTTTGAAATTTTGCAGGGTCAATAAGTACAACATTCTCTCCTATTTTCCAAATTTTTAGCTAAATCGGTCAAACTTTTTGGTAATCATTATTCGAAAAATGATGTTAAAAATGAAGGGGGCAGTGAAGTACAAGATACACTTTAAAGGCATGACGTGAATTAGTACAAAGCAAAAATGTTGGAATCTATGGAGAAGGCAGTGATAGGCATTTCTTTTTTTCGGTTCAGTTCCCGCTATTTAACATTGTTTTTTCCACTCTTCCCCCGGGTTTTTTCTCTATGGTTGGAATAGTATAAAGTGTCAATGTCAATATCCAGTTAGGCCTACACTGTGTGGTGGGCCTTATGGGAATGTCGTACTCGGGTCATGTTGCACGTACCGGTTTCTCGCTCAACAACGCGTCCACTGAGCGTTTTCCTAGTTTTGTATACGCCCTGATTGGTTTTTTGGGAAACACGAAGTCTATGCTGTATTGCCTAAAGGGGCTAAAGCTAGTTTGAAACCAATTCGATCTGATATATTTTTTATTTGCGTTATATTAACAGTTATCTGAAAAATGTACTTGTTGTTCCATCCATGGTTGGCTTATGATTATTTTTAAAAATAAATAAAAGTACACTTTATATAAATTAATTCTAAAAGTTCTTGCATACTAACCTTTAGCCTATGATAAGAGAATACTTTTGCAGCCTGGGTTTTTTTATTCCGTCGTATATACGTGGACACGGTTTTTCTTTAGCCTTATTCTGTTGTTGCTGGTTTTATTTTTCAATCCGTTTGAACCCGTGTCGCTAATGTCGTTTAACCAGGCAGTCGTCCTAGTGAGTTGACCGGCATGTCATCCTAATGTCGTTGCCAGTGCATGCATCCTAATGCAGTTTGACCCGTGCATGTCGTCTAAAGTCAGTTTGATTAGTCATGTCGTCCTTAGTCAGTTTAAACCAGTGCAGTCGTCCTTATGTCATTTGACCAGTAAATTGTTGTCATAATGTAGTTTGACCAGTGCATGTCGTTTTTAAAGTCAGTTTGACCAGGTAGTCCCTAATGCAGTTTTACCAGTGATGTGTATAATGTCAGTTGGGACCCATTCGTTAAGTCATTTTACCCGTGCATTCATTATTCAGTTTTACCAGCCAAAGTCGTCCTAATGCCATTTGACCAGCATGTCGTCCAATGTCAGTTTTCCAGGCATGTCGGCCTATTCGTTTGACCATGCAGTCGTCCTTGGTCAGTTTTACCAGCTGTTTTCCCTTTTGCATTTTCCCCAAAGATTCCAAATAATGTCGTTTGACCATGCGTCGCCCAATGCAATTTGACCAGTGCAGTCCTAAAAAGTCAGTTTGACCAGTGCATGTCGTCCATAATGTTAGTTTGACCCTGCATGTCGTCCTAATGTCAGTTTGACCATGCATGTCGTCCTAATGTCAGTTTGACCAGTGCATGTCGTCCTAAAGTCAATTTGAAATCTTGGAGCGTCAGTACAGAATACAGGTACCTGAGTGAGCCAGACTAGATCGAAATGTTACAAGAATCCAATAATAACAATTGCTACACAAACCGTTGAAAACGATGTGTTTATAAAAAAAGTTGAAGTTGGTTTCATTTTAATGCTAAATATGAGTTAAGTAGTCGACTTTTGAAGAGCTTTATCTTTTAAAAATCCGTACAAACACTACAAATATTCTTCCTTATTTGCTCCCCGTCTGGGCCCGGGGTAGAATTGGCCCAGAGCATGGCTCTGCTTATCGTACAAGGCGATTCAAGAGAAAAAGTCCACCTCGCAAACATCAGCTAGTAAGAGGGGAGTATATTACTTTCCAAAACTAGAGGCGAGGTGAGAACCCCCTACTCTATTTCCACCCCTAATCGTGGCTGGTTATATGCCTCTCATCCCCATATCCCCTAGGCTACAGTGGTGCATTACGACCTAAACGGTTGACGCGCCCTTAATCCAAATAAACCAATATACCCAAACACCTTGGTTCCTAAATAAATGAATAAATTCGTATTTAGAGTTTACCCACTGATTATTATATAACTGATTTTCAGTGGGGGACAGTAACCCAAAGCGACCAAGCTAACACTGTAGGCCCCGAACGCAATCGACGAGTGAGCGATAACCAACCAAAGATCGATAACAGTGAGATAACAGTGCTTACCCCCCCCCCCCCAAGGGGCTCGGCGGCTTGCCCTGGAATTTTTTTGATTTTGTAGATTTAATTTGGTGAGTTTTAGAGATTTTGGAGGGAAAATAAAGAAAAATCCAGAAATATAACACGACAGTAAACCTACGGCAAACTACAATAAATTGCAACTATAATAGCGCATGCATAAATACGTAGGAAAACGCCAAAATCAACAATTCAACCCGGGAAAAAGGTTGTTTTTTCGCCGTATGACCTCTCAAAAAGGTAGTGGACTACGCGTATAACTGCGTATACCAGTAGGTCCTACCACCACACAAAATAAGCACTGCTAGATAACAAACAATAATAAGTGTGATGTTGCTATCGAAATCAACAATGAGGAAAGTAGCAAGTAAGCAAAACAAGGGCATAGCAGATTTGGACATGCCGGGATATTAATGCATTTTTGTTTGTGTTGTATGTTTCGAGCATGTGACGTCAATTATAGCAGTTAATGTGTTTGTCTTAGGTTATTGGTTATCTTGAAAAACATGCGGAAAAAACACTTTAGAGATAAATACTTCTAAACCAATAATTTTCCCTTTTTTGTTTTTGAATATTATGTAGACTTTGAGCCAACTGTAGGTATACCCCCACCCTCCCCCCCCCCCCCCCCCCCCGGGGCGGAAGGTCTGAGGGTGGGTTTAAGGTACTTTATATATATGACTTTCGATTTCCGCTTGTTAGCCATCACGGTTTGGGTGGGTGTACCCACCAGGGGTGACCAAAGTACCACTGTAAAAATAAAAAATAATCATTTTCGGTGGTAATGGGGCACTCACAAACCTCCCCTATGCAGAGCGGAAGGTCTAAGGTGGTTTTAGGTACTTTCTAATATTGACTTTCGATTCGCTTGGTAATCCATCACGGTTTTGGTGGGTGTACCCACCAGGGGTGACCAAAGTACCCACTGTAAAAATTAAAAAATAATTATTTTCGGTGGTAATGGGGCCTTCACAAACCACCCCCTACGCAGGGCGGAAGGTCTAAGGGGGGTTTAGGTACTTTTATATATTGACTTTCGATTTCCGCTTGTTAGCCATCACGGTTTTGGTGGGTGTACCCACCAGGGGTGACCAAAGTACACACTGTAAAAATAAAAATAAAAAAAATCGGTGGTAATGGGGCCTTCACAATCCTCCCCCCTACGCAGAGCGGAAGGTCTAAGGGTGGTTTGACGCCCTTAAATATATTTAATTTGAGTTTAGTTTGCAAGATATCATGGTTTGGGTGGGTGTTCCTACTAAGGATGACCAAAGTACCTACCGAAAAAATAAAGAATTTTCAATTTCTATCGTAAATGGACTTTCCTAAACCTGCCACACAACTGGGCCGAAGGTCTAAGGGTGGTTTAAGGTATCGAATTTTGATTTCCGCTTGTTAACCGTCACGGTTTTGGTGGGTGTACCCACCAGGAGTGACCAGATACTTACTGTAAAAAGAAAAATAATACATTTCGGTCGTAAAGGGATCTTCGTAAACCTTCCCCTACGCAGGGCGGAAGGTATGAGGGTGGTTTTAGGTACTATAATATATTAGTGTAAGTTTCTGCTTGTAAGATGAAATGGTTTGATGGGTGTACCCACCAGGGATGACTGAAGTACCCACCGTAAAAATACATATCTGTCGATTTATATCTAAATGAAATTTCCTAAACCTTCCCTACAACTGGACCAGAAGGTCTGAGGGTGGTTTTAGGTACTTTTGATGTATTGACTTTTGATTTCCACTTGTTATCCGTCATGGTTTTAGTGGGTGTAACCACCAGGGCGACCAAAGTACCCACTGTAAAAGTGAAAAATATTAAATTATCGAGTAAGCGGTCTTCGTAAAACTCCCCGTACGCAGGGCGGAAGGTCTAAAGGTAATTTTAGATACTTTTATACATTGAGTTTATATTTAAGCTTGTAAGCTGCCTTAACTTGGGGTATACCACCAGAAGTAAATTAATTGC
>JAMZAV010012480.1:0-16323 GCA_024449915.1 Sweltsa coloradensis | reverse complement strand
ATTATATTTTTTTTGTGATAAATTTTTTAATTTTGTTATTCTTATTTTTGTTTCGTGGGTTACTTGCGTGTATACTAGATGGCGTAGCGTACGTGGACTTGCATGTATGGGCAGGATGAGCCACAATGCGGGCTTGCCCGTATGGGCAGGATGAGCTACAATGCGGGCTTGCCCGTACGGGCAGGATGCGGGCGGGGGTGACATATTTTTAAGGGCGCCCTCATGGCATACCCGTACGGGCAACTTGCGGGCAGGGATGCGGGCATTATGCGGGCAAGATGATTTCTGTTTGCTGGGTAGCTGGCCTAGGCCTTGGCCTAGGGCCTTCTTAACAAATCCCTAGGGATAGGCCTTTTATAATGTACAGTTCAAATCGTGAATAAATAATCTTATCTAGGCTAGGCTAGGCCTGCGCATGGCCTGCGTACGTACGTACGCCAAATAACGCTGGTTAGGCCTAGGCTAGTTTAGTTCAGTGTTATTAGCATCCGTGAAGGCTACATTGTATTGTAGGTTCTGTTCAATGTGAGATTAGAGTAGCCACACTTTATGTGCTGTGCTTTTTACGCTCTTAGTTCCGCTCTTGTTTGGCCTCCACAGCACATAGCTTTGGCTTCTGTTTCTGCTGAATGTGTTCAGTTAGACTATGTAATCTTTAAAGGGGTATTCACCCGCTAAACTCAAAAAATATATTTCATTCATGTCATATACTGACTTCATTGCACTTGACGTGTAGAATTGATATGACCTCGCCGCCCTGCACCTTTTTACTGTACTTCACACCCACATTCACTCGTATGTCGCAGCACAGTCTCGCCTCGCAGTCGGTCTGTTGTTCTTGTCGCAGGCGGACGTGTTTTGACTCCGCTCTCCAGTATGTTCTTGTCTTGCCTCCACAGTACATAGAGATTGCTTCTGTTTATGCAAAATGTGTTGCTGTGTTGACTGAAATGTCCTTGCATTTTTGTGTTGGGTTTGTTTCTACATGAGGTTGTCTGTTCTGTCCAGACTGGAATGTTATGTTCGCTCTTCTGCTCTGTTCTTCTGGGAAACTAGTTTTTTTAATTTGTCACTAAAATTATTGTGTTTTAATACATTGTTGTTGTAATATTTGCCTAATTTAACATTCTTGCTGTATCTGCTTCTTAAAATGTACATTAGCCTGATAGTATTTATTATTTGTGCAGTCATCATTATTTGAAAATTTTGAATATTATTGCAATAGTACAATTAAATGCCACACTGAACGTGTTTGAGCAAATATTTGCTGTTAGATAGATAGATATAGATCTGAATGAGACTCGGGTTCGAACTCCAATCGGGATGGGTTTTTTTAACTTCTGAATTGTATTAAATATTAATTAAATATTAACAATTCCACCTACGGGAGTGTTTCCCAACTAACCAAATCGAGAAATAGGCTTAAACTATTCATAGTTTTTTTTTTAAGAGTATGTAATAGAGTGTTTGAAAGGTCCGTTTCCACGTAAAATCTTTTTCTGTAAAAAGTCGAGAAAGTATGAATGGCCAGGTGGGAACGAACTATCAAGGAGGAAATACCCAATGATAAGAATAGTCACAACATCAAAATCATTTGGTTCTTGCAGCTTGAATAGCACTTGCCCCTCGGCACGGAAGCTCACTTCACACAAGTCCCCTGTATTGTCTTCCTTGGTGAACGCCACCAAACATAGGCATTGTTTATCGTTAATTTTTAGTTTTTCCAACCCAGTACCAGCCTATAAAAAAGAACACAAATTTTTGTCACATTATGGAATTTCTGTAAGGGGTCATAAATAATGTAGAACAATTTGGTAATTTTATGGGCTTAGCCATGATTAACAGTTGTAAAGTCTAAACTTTATTAGAAAGTGTATGGTTTACATCCGTGATATTAGTACTCAGGTACCGTGACATAAAAATACCAATGAATCGGGATTAAAAAGTTTTTGTCAACAAGAATCTAGAAAGGCATATAAAAATTCCAATTGAACCAATGAAAGTATTCAGATAATTGTACCGGTAAATACAGTTTCCCAGTGTGTGTAAGGGCTGTAGATTAATTTTCTTTCAAAGTTATCTTGCTAATTTCAATACAGCCTTAAGAGGCCTCTGGAGTCGCAGACTTCTGCTTCTTGTGCAGTAAAATCGTAACCGTTAAAGATAATTACGTGAAATCTTTTGTAACATATTAAGGAATATTTTGTTTACGGTTTGCTCTATTCGTTTATTTTTTCCCGTACGTAAAAAAAAGAGTTATTTAGTAAAATGTAAATGAGATTGTGGTAATCACAAAAATAAAAACAGGGATCTATTCATGATATTATATTTAAGAACGTCCCAAAATATCATCGAAATCGGATGTATACTTTGAACGCAAATGCTATGGTATTTATTGTCATTTTTGTTGCGGGTAGTCTAGCTCCAGGGGCATTTGCTTTCATTTCTCAAAGTTTCCACTTATAAGGGGTTCCAGGCAATAGTACAGCACGTCCCGGACACTGACGACTGCGAAACTTGGAACCTAAATGCCAAATCTTGCCGTTGGAGATTGAGACGTAATCACATCAACACAATCATCATCTCCTCAAACTTGGGCAGCACATTGAGGTGGTTAGAGGATATTAAATAACATAAAAAATTGAACACTGCCATTAGCATTGCAAAGTTTGGTAGGCCTGTGTAAAACTTGACTTTTATATCATCTTTCATGACATCCTCACTGAAATTTACTCCGTTGATCAGTCAATTGATGTTTTTCAGTGCAAAGAGCTTGAATTTCACTGAGTAGTCGATAAATCTCTAAAGAGCTGAAACCTGTCCGAGTACAAGCATCGTAAGTCGCAATAATACCAATAATATATTTTTTTAATAGTTTGCAGTTAACGTTAACGTTAAGGTCGTCATACTTACAATGAAAGTAATCAACGGCAACACAACTTTTTCTCTGCTTTATGCCTTGGAATGTTAAAATACATCTTCGAGATATTGTTTCAGTTATCGATGGATGTTGATGAGTTGCCGTCAGGACATAACTCGCATCGGCGAATACTTTTCCAAATTGTTGAACTAAGTAGCTAAAACCAGTAAACCCACTGCTTCATTGATGAATTTTTTCCGTTTGCCAATTATCCTTTTAGATTTTAATTGAGTTGATACATTTTTCATGATGTGGTTGCAGCAACAATGCACAGTTATAGGAGTTGGAATCGTAGTCTCATGTGCAGCATGACTGTCAGTGCAAATACTATATACATTACTTTAAGATACTGCTGTAGAGTAATCTTGTTCCAGCCCTGAATTACGGCCCAGCTCAAATCTACTATAGCGGACTTAAATGGAAAATATGTTCTAGTGATTTGACTTAGCCAGTATTTGTACTTTGCCAAGAAGTTTCCAATAGTAACCGCATCGTGCTTCGAGCTTATCATCTCCAGCATTGGAACTATCACTCATTTATATTAACAGTACATGCATAGTAATAAATACGACTTGAGTGAGACACATGCGGCTGTCGGATTATTTTTCCCGTTGCGTCGATATGAACTTCCAAACTTGTTTTACCAATACAACGCTGTAATACCTCAAATTGATGTTTGCTGTACATGTGAATACATATTGGATCGCTCACTTGTTGGATGTAGAAGCAGATTCTAGCTCCTGTAGCTCATGTCTTCGTCTTAATATTACGTCAAAAATACCATCTGAGTGGAAGTAGCGCGATACTTTATCTTCCGACTTTGCTTTCTGCAAAACATGAAGAGGATATATTTCTCCCATGTTCCCACGTCTTACAGATTCGCCATCAGCGCATTCTATGGATTTCAAATATACGTTAATCGGCTTTTGGATAGTTCAAAATGTTGTTCTCTTTATCTTGCTCAATCCCTCTTAGCTGGTTACATAGTTTGTTTCCACCATGGCTTTCTTCTTGATTTGAATTGGCAACGACCAATACGTAATAGCTATGACTCCCAGACGGTTTTCATTGAAATTTAAATGACTTGCAGTTCTGATGTTTACATCTTGCATAATCAACAAACGAACCGTTTTTACGAAATTTTATGCCAAGGAAAGTCAACTGACAATAAATATTCATTTCGTTTTTCAATGCATTCTTGGTGCAAACGTGGAACGGTTCTGTTGGGAAAACATTTATCTCGTCATCCACTTAACAAAGAAATGAATATGTTCCCAAATCGTGGTCAAACTGATTTCGTGATTCATGAAATTCCTTCTTAACAGGAACACTTCCAACATACTTGACGTGTTTTTGACTCTAGGCGCAAATATCCTTCAGACCAAAAACTTACTTAAGTCGATGAAAGCCATCAATCGTCATGTGTGAGTCATAATCACCTACAATTGATATTTTAAATACAACTCTTTGGTTGTCATTAGCAACATCGTTTTTAGAACGAGAAACACTACATTCAAACTTGCAATCGCAAGTTTACATTATCCTTCCCGATATCATTAAAATCTTTCTCTTTGCATGGTGCTACCAGTTGAATGGTGTCAATCTGCGACCTTGAGTGCCACGATCCAACAACTTAGAATTACTTTTCACATAATCATAAAACTCTGTGCAATTTACACCCTTAAAGTTATATTGCACAAGAGGATTGACCTTACAGAACTAATGAGAAGTCTGTTTCTTTCATCTGTCCACTGGCAGTTCATCAATGTAAATATTCTTTCCACATTAGCATTGTGGCCTGGAATAGAAAAGTAAAATTTACTACCATTTACTAACGCAGTATCAATTATGAAATGCCACATGAATTGGTACCAACAAATTGATTTGTGGTTGAACCTGTCGACGCCACCCATGTTTTTATTGTACATGACTTGTACGTTTGGCTTCATAACGTATCTTTTTCCCGCCTTCGAATTCACTTCCACTTGTGTCACGCCACAATTACCCACCGTCGAAAGCATGTTAACTTGATGATGATGATGATGTTTCTAATTTGACCACGTTAATGTATAATTTGATGACTTTGTGAACCTGTCCCAGTTATATGTAGAATAGCATAATATCCTTGTATCCCCATTTTCGCTAGACAGTGTAATGTCGCATATATTTTCACCAAGACAGTACTTTTGTAATTATGTTTGTTCACAAACGAATTTCTCAAAAACTGCTTTCATTTTCAATACTGATCTGTCGTTCAGGTTAGATAGCTGGCGGGGGAAGGGGGGGGAGGGGTAATAGTTTCTAAAGATCCCCTACCGTCCCCACAACAAAAAATAATTTAGAAAATAGAATAACAATAATATAATAACATACCTGTGTGACAGTAGTTTTTGGCATGCCTTACGTCTTTCAAAAATGTTTTATCCAAAACAACTTTGCCCAACGATTGGTGTGCTGCTGTGCCCTCATAAATCCACTTGTTTGATGTATTTTCTTGGCTTCCTATTTCCTCATGATGACATTTGTGAAAAAAAATTCTTGCCCGTCCACATATGTTTGTTCGAAACATGCGCGATCACGCTAGTGAACTTTTCAACTAACTCATCTTCATTTCCATTACACGTTTTAGAGGACCACCATAAATGATTAATTATGCATCGTTTCCAATCACTGATAATTGGATTAGTTGTCTTAATCGCTATTTAGCTTTTTAGCTAGACTTTTGGAAAGATGCCATACATCATACTCGTGAGTAATACCGGGGTACTCGGTTCTAATCAATGCACCAATCCCTCTATGTCTGTCTGAGAGAAAATGTTTGATGTTAATTTTACTTGTCAGTGGTTGTGAAATCTGAGAACAAGCAGCCTTTTAAAGTTCTCCCTCAACTTGATTACGAAATCGATGATTTTGCCCGACACAATATGCATTACACTGTAAGTTACATACTTTGCAGTGAAACCCGGCGAATCAAACTGGCCATCCCCAGGAATCCAAATATCTTGTTTTGATTTATTTAACTCTACAAGTTCACTATCTCACATTGACTCTCTCACTCACTATCTCACATTGAAAAAAATAGACTTCAATTAAACATTTTGCCAGGCTCTCACTTGTAAGAGAAGGTAGTAGGGCTTAGACCATGGCTGATGATGATGATGCCAGCTTCCATCGCCGGTGAGGATTTGTCCCAATAAAGGTAGCATTTGTGATCTGGGATTGCAGCTCCTCGGTTTGTCGCAACCGCACAAATGCTGCAATTTTTTTGGTGCACACCAAAGAAACAGATTTTTTTGGTATGCCTACCAATTATTACAACCACAAAGGTTGGCCGTGTAACTGTGGCCAAAACTTCGATGGCTCCAACCACTGCTTAATATCATTTAAAGTGCATAAATATCAGACGTTAAGCAACATCCAATCCAATCCAATATCATAATTAGCTGAGGAACGCCTGTTTTGCTCACGTTTCCCTATGCTATATAGCCCATGCTATCTCTTCGGCCATTGAAGCCTCAATGGCAGAGGATAGTGATTTTAGTCTTAACTGTACAACAACAAAAACGAAATACTTATTAATATATAAGTTACATATAAATTATAGCACCCTTCAATTACTTATAATATGATTAGTCTGTGGATCTAATAATACTTGTGAAGTGTATTCCTGCCCTACGTTGTCTTCATATTTTGTTCAGTCGTAAATGATGCACTTGGGAACTTCAGTATTGCCAGCAATTCTTGCAAATGGTAATGCCCCGTCCAATTGCGACTGTGCCCCAGGCCTCAGCTAAATTTGTTTTCTTTCTCTGCTTTGTCCTTGCCTGAAGTGTTAATACGTTCTGGGTAACACTAAGTACATCTGAAAACGAGATTGCTGTCTAATCCATATCGCACCTCGCGGTTAAAGGATAAATAACGAGGTTTTTGAACGATGGGACACGGCGACACAAGTCTGACCAACGAATCAACGAAGCGGAATAATGTCAATACTAACCTTGTTGTGTGTTAAATCAAAGCAAAAACTTAGTCTTAAAATCCTAATTCCTCCTTTATTACTTCACCAAATTTTTACCACGTGCTACTTAGGCATATAGCTTTTAATTTTTGACAGGAACCAGCTTTTCCGGCGGCCATCTTGAATTTTACAGCGGCCATCTTGAAATATAAGCATTTTACCAATATCTCGGCTTCTAAACCACTTAGGATCGCAATATTGGTGTGTATGTAGATTTTTTGGGGTCAGAGAATACAAATGGACTATTGCTAACAAGCTCCCCCGGCGGCCATCTTGAATTTTGTGAAACCCTTTTCTGGTTGACAGTGATGAGTTACTTGCTCTTGACACAAGAATAGTTTTGGACGAAATTGTAGTGAAACGGTACGAACAGTGCAGAGTCTGGGAAAGGATCAGTATGCCAATTTCTGCAAAATATCAGTTAATAACTAATCGTACTCGATCCATTCATGAACCAATCAAGAAGAATTCTATTTCTCTGTTCAGCAATGCTGCAAAAAAGATTAAGACAAAACAAAAGGCTAAGATATCCTTACTCAAGAGCGATATCTCTCTGTTCTCTCGCATATACATAGTGATGCAGCGTATAACGAGCGACATGACCACATTCTTCAACCATCAGAACCATCCTTTCCCCCCTTCACTACCTGACGATGGAAAACTGCAACTAGGAAAAAGTCCGATCTTATGAACATTCTGGACAAGGATTCCCCAAACGATCCTCCTGATGCCATTGATGTAAAGCTTCTCGATGGAGCCGCTGATGTGCATCTCCTCACAACTACCAACATTGTGACGTATGATGATTATGCTGATCAGGTATTCATGCTACACATCATTTTACAACATGAAAACTGCAAAAGAGTTGATGTAGTGTGGGACAAATGCATTTGGAACAGCCTTAACGAATCCACAAGAGAAAATAGAGGAATGGGTGTTCGGAGAAAGGTTGAGGGATAGAACAAGCTGCCACTCAATTGGTCTGACTTCTTAGGAGACCCCACCAACAAACAGGAACTTTTTGCATTCATTTCTGAAAAGTTAGCAAGTGTTGAATGCGATAAAACAAGGAAATTATCGTGACCTTTGGTGCCTCTGTTATTCTCCGGGGTACTGATAGAAATATGCATGCAGTCATGTGATGTGTGAAGCAGACACCCGGCTGCTCATCCACTTACAGGATGCACTTCAGAATAAATGTACTTACTGTATGGTGCATACTGTTGACACAGATGTAGCTGTGTGTGTGTGTGCTCTTTGGCAAATTTCATCACCTATTGACTTTGTGTCAAGATGTGAAGATTTGGGTTGCTTTTGGTACAGGTAAAACTTTCACTTATCATTCCATAAATGCTATCTACGAGAAGCTGGGTATAGAGAAATCCCTGAATGGCCCTTCCTGTCTTCCACAGTTTCACGGGATGTGATGCTACATCTGCATTTTTCGGACCAGGTAAGAAGTCTGCCTGGGATGCATGGAATTGCTATCCTGATGTGACACATGCCTTTACATACATATCACTTCACCCTTACACACCACTTGAGATTGATGATGAAAATTTCAAACTCCTAGAACGCTTCACCGTTTCTTGTATGTTAAGACCAGTGACGTAGAACATGTGCATGAGGCCAGGAAGAAGATGTTTTGCCAGAAGAGTAAGACAATGGAGAAACTTCCCCCAACTAGGGACGCACTACTGCAGCACTCAAAGCGGGCTGCATACCAGGCAGGAGTATGGTGCACCAGTGAGCACAGTGTACACAATGCTCCTGATCCAGAAGGTTGGGGCTGGACACTGAATGGAGACCGTGTATCGTGGGTTCCTTTATGGAACATGTTACCTGTTGCATCAAAGACATGTAGTGGATTGGTGAAATAAAACTGTAAGAGCCAAAGTGGATGTGGTGGTAGATGTGCATGCAAAAAGGCATGCTGGAATTGCACGGCATTGTGCGCATGTCAATGTTCAAATACAGCATGAGCAATGGCATATTTTATAAGTGGCATCATCATGGTATAGCTATCATATAATATTCCATGTAACTTATAAAGTGGTCCCAACGAAAGAATGCAGATGGCTCGAAATTGTTTTCCCAACATAGCAACTTTGTTAACTCTATTCACGCTAGCTCAGCGTAGATCTTGCACACGGAGGAATTCGGAGATCTAGCACAGATAAATTTTGCTTGCGTTGGTAAAAGATATTTCTCTTTCATACACAAAGGCGACATTCCATTTGCAGCCCATTCATTCAACCCCCACCTCTACCAAACATCTGCATTCATTCGTTGGAGCAAGTATAACATATTATTAACAGAATGTATAAGTGTGTGTATTTTTGTATGAATTTAGAATGTATGTGTCATTGTGAATTAATAAGTCGTCTAGTGATATTAGTAAAATGATAATATTTCAAGATGGCTGCTGTAAAATACAAGATGGACACCGAGGGATCTGGTTAGAAACAGTCTATTTGTATTCCCTGACCCCGAAAATATATAATTACACACCAATATTGTGATCCGAAGTGGTATAGAAGCTAAGATATTGGTAAAATGCTTATATTTCAAGATGGCCGCTGAAAAATGCAAGATGGCTGCCGGAAAAGATGGTTCCAATCAAAAATTGAAATCTATGGGTCAAAGTAGCACGTGGTAAAAATTTGGTGCTTTTGTCCGTCGTGTAAATGGTTTCATGCTAAGCTACCTCACTATAAGGTTTGCTACTTTATAGATTGGAATTCGGTACATAAATGGCTTAATTAGCTTAATTAGCAATTACATGGTTTATTGCTAATTATAGGTTCAAATGTATCAATGCGACGATTTGTGATGATTACCGATGACATAATGATTCATTATTGATTGGGATACATTTGATTCGATGAATATCAATAGGTTTAATCAAATTAATTGACTAAATTTGCATATCAATTCACAATATTGTAGCTACACATGTAAAAATAGTCAGGAGGGCCTTAGATTCTCTACAGTTTGTCACACTCAGGCTGGTTATGGGGAATTTCTGTTTCGTAATTGTTAAAATGCAAAATTCTTCGAATCTTTTCAAAGTGATTGATGGGCATTGCAATCCTGACAAGCTCGTTTCCAACAACTTTATTCCAATAAAGACGGATATTTTTGGCAGTCCTGACAGACGTAATACAACATTTGCCAACATATATTTTCAAGTCATGTGCAGTTAGGTTAAACGACCTATTGGGATCTATCTATGTAGAGTATATTATAGACTGATTAACAATATGTCCAAACAATGACTGAGGAAAGAAGAAATTAAAATAGTCGTGTAGTGTTCCAAATTCGGAAAGATTTTGAGGCAGAGAGTTATCACCTGTGATTCTTTTTTCATCCTCAGTCAAGGTTATATATTTATTATTTAGTCTCTATTTTCAAACAGGTAATGTAATCCAATAGTGCAAATTTAATAGAGAAGGGAGGAGGGGAAATTAAGTACCGGCAAGTAGCCTACTCCTTTCAAAAACTAGTATTTTGAAAAAGATACAGGATTGCCAAAAGTCCATTAGGCCTATGAATAAAGTAATAGATAATTATATTATTGTGAGCTTCTTATTTCTTTTCTTTGTAGTAATTATAAGTCGGTAGATGGTTTCTTACTTTTATGTTTTTTAAATTCTTACAATTGATTTTTGTAATATAATATTCATAAAATTATTGTTGTCAGAATTTTTTTTGGTTGTTAGCTTACTTTTTTCTTTGAATATTAAAAATATATAGCTTCTTGCTCTATCACAACGTGAAATGTAAAAAAAACCTTTTTTTAAAAACCCATTAATGCCTAAAAAATATTTTTGATTACCAAACGTCTCCGGCAGAACTTTGGCTAGCATTTTTTTTTCTTTTAGACAATCTTTTGAGGCATTTCCTAGTTATATTCTTGTCTGAAATCCCCTTTAAAGCTGGGGGGGAAAACATTACCCCCCCCCCCCCTTGGGGTCACATCCTACTAACCTTTTTATACTTTTCAACAGTAGGGCATACTATTAGTACGGGCAAATGGGTTTTCTGTGCAACTTTTTGGTAAGAATATAGCACCAATTCGTTATGTCGGGGGCCCTCACAGAATATAATCGCTTTGGTCCAGAGCGCCGCCCGCGCTGGGGGGGGGGAACGCCGTCCCAATTTTTGACCACGCTCGGGAAAATTTTAAAAACGCTAAATAACACCCAAAAAGGGTTTGATCGGAAAAAAAAAGAATCAGGAGGAAAAATTTGCTAAAAGGATGGTTTTAGGTAAAAAAATTTTATCATTTTCGCCCCAGAAACAGCGAGCGGGGAAAATTTGGGGGGGCGGCGTCCCCCCCCCCCAAGTTTACCACGCTGGGGAAATATAAAACGCCCAAACCCCAAAAACGGTTGGTCGGACAACCAAAATCAAAGGAAAATTATCTTAAAATGAAAATTCAGGTTATACGATACTAATTCATTTTCCCCGGCCGCAACGGGTTTATTGATTGGATATTGCTTTACGTCTCAATTTATGCAATTTGGTAATCGAGACGAAGGGAGGGACGTAAGGGATGACGCGGGGGGAAAAGGGGTGGACAGGCCTGTGCGGGTCAGAACCAGCCACAAGATATGGGAGTGCGGGAGCCCCCCCCCAAGTTTTCCACCTTGCGAATATTAACGCTCAAAACACCAAACGGTTGGCGGCCAAAAAAAGTTAAAGAAAAAAATTATCCCCTAAAATAATAAATAAAATTATAAGATAATAATTTTTTTTACAAGTCGAAAATTTATTGTTTTATTGATAAAAAAATAATTAAAACAGCTTTGGCAATGAGTTAATTGTAAAAAAAATAAAGTTAAAACAATTATATGGGATTTGATTTTTATTATATTTTAAAAAGAAAGGGATTTTATTTTTTTTAGACTGATTCACGTTTGTAAAAAGGGTCATTAAAACAATAAAAAAACATTAGCTCTCAAAGGAAAAAAACAAGTAGGATGACTTAGGAGTAGGAAGAAGCAATTTTTCCCACAATATAAAGTTACAAGTTAACTATAACCTCAAAGCAGAGATTTGCATTGGGGTTGTTTTCTTCATCTTCTCTTTTCCTCATCGAGGAACCACTTTCAGGCAGCCATTTCTATCTCGGAACAACTACACATTCAGTACCCCAAAGTCCTTTATTTTTCCATATGCACCTCCCATTACCCAATTAGTTACACGAACACATTACTTTTTATGTTATTGCATTGGTGCCGGTGACAATGTGGTGGTGAGGTATATTATATTTCTCCTCCCGTTTCCCACCCAAGTTTTTGGGTCATGTTCGAGGGGGTTGCGAATATATCAAATGACAATTTTAGGGCTTGAAGATGGGCTTTTTGATAGACGGTAAAGTGCTGCTTCTGTGGGGGGGAGTTTTTCAGTTTGAAACCCTTTTTTTGTGATAAAGCCACCATCGAAATCTGGAATCGAACGGACCCCTTTGACGGCGCATACAGCATACATGTAACGTTTTAAACCCATTTCAACATTTTCCCGCAAGTTCTGAGTCGTTCCGAGGTCCAAAAGGCGTTATTACGTCTCTAAGCATGTTAAAAGTCGTAATTGCGACTGTTTTACCTTCCCACAACTTCCAGTGTTTTCTGCTCCGATGAGGCATGGAATCCTGGAAGACCCGGTTTGCCTTTCTTTCATCCTAGTGCATTGTAAATGGACCAGGGGAAAACTCTTTTTTTAAATTTCTTTCAGTGACAAACGCTGAGTTTTTTTATAGATAGGGATCTTCTTGGCAAGAACAAAAAAACAATACATCGGTGCCCGGAGAGAAAATATGTCTTGGGATGCCCTCGTCAGTTGCATCAAAAGCGTGAAGGAACATCTTGTACGGTCTTTCTTGCGAGCATTTTTAAATGCTCCGATTTTATTTGTTTGATTTTGCTTGATTTGACCAGCCACTACAACTTTCTTAGGGGGAAGGACTGCGTGATCAAGAATTTTTCAGATAAGTAAGCAGTCAATAAAATTTTTTTTGGGGGTTGTGTAACAGGAGTTTTTTTTCATCTGAATGGGCCAACGTAAGTGTTTTTTCCCCCCTGTAAGCCAAGGGTTAGTCCCCATTTTCTGTTGTTTCGAGTAGCAGATTTAGAGGGGCTTGGTACATCATAACGATCAAACACGACGAGCATTGCATCATTATGTACCCAAAGATCAAGCTGTTTTCCCAAAATTTTTCGGCCGTTCACTGCTCTATGTCCGCTGTTTCTTTTAACGCTTGTACCCGGCCATACCATCAACAATAATACGCGCATGAAAACCCCGTTCAAAATTCTTGAAGTCTGCTGTTGGGAATCGTTTGGAATTTCTTTAAAAATCCCCCTTGAACACTTTTTTTAGCAAGGGATAGTTTCCCTCTGCGGGAGACAAAGCTCTTGGGAAAATGATAACTGTAACGAGCCAACAGTCAAGTGAAGGGGCTAATCAGGGCTAGATCGGGCAAAACAAATAACCTCAAGAAAATGTCGTTTCTTTTTAAATAGACTTTTTCATTTTTTGTTTAACAGCAATTTCTTTCCTGCATTTTTCCCCAAATTTTTAAAATTAACCTTTCCCATGCCCCTAGATTTCGTTGCTGATGTTATCCTGTTATCAACAAAAAAATAGTATTTTTCTTTACCTATGACGTTTTTGCTGCAAAATGCATGTTAATAGGCAGACCTTTTTTTGATTTTAAAGATGAGTTTAGTAGTCATCAAAAATGAATTACATGGCAAGTCTCTCAGTGTTTTAGTGAGAGTTTTTTCGTTTTGTAGTCTATTAAAAATGAGCAATTGTATTTTGGTGTCTATTGTTGATGGATCAACTACCCTGCGATCTCTTTGATTCTGTACTAATGTGCATCTCTGGAGCAAATTTGAAAGAAGCGAGTCAGTGCATTCGGATTCAAGAAAGCCCTACAATTCCATTTTGCATTGTGCATGCTTCCAATAAACAAACTGAACAAAGATTTTTTTTTACAAACATTTCCAGCACTACAATTACGTATATTTAGGTGATTTTTTAGTAGCTCGGCCATCCTGCTAAATACAAATTTAATAACTCTTGTGTTATTAAAATTTACGGAGCAAAGAAAAAATTTTGTCATTGATCCCTTTCTTTGTTGATGTGTAATTCCCTCACCAGAGGGTAAGAAACTGATATTGTGAAAAGACACAGTTTTATTTAAAATTTATTAGGAAATTGCGATTTGAACACGGAGAAAGGCATTCTTTTTGGGAAATTTGTGATTGATTCCGACAACTTCAACCCGACATGGGTTTCATAAATTCTGATGTACATTCAGGTTCCTTTGTCTCCGTTTTGGGATGCCCTTTTTCAAAAATCTGCGCTTTAGTTTTCAAGGGTCTTCAAGTTCAGGTATTTTTTTTAAAAAAAAGCTTCCATGAACAGACAATTAATCGTGTAATGTAAAAAATGGGCATCAATATACGTTTAACATGTTTCCCCTCGAGTATTTTTTTACTGTACAAGGCCGTACAACTGAAATTCAATACAAATTTCACAATACTACTCCCTTGTTTGGTGTGAAAAAAAGTATGCAAATGAATTTTATGCCATAACTTAATACTATGTGTTCCTAATTTCCTCCTAACGGAATAAATGTTGCTCCCTTAAATTGACACATAGTCGGGTTTTTACATAATTTTTGACCAATCATCCCTTTGGCTGTTTTTAAACTTATATGTTCCAAAACGTGACCAGCTTGGAGGCGGCGGTCCCCCGCCCCCAGTTGCGGGCGGCGGGAAAAAAATTTTATTTTTATGACCTGATTCATTTATTTAAAGGATAATTTGCCTCTTTTTTTTCGATCAACGTTTGGCTGTTTTGAGCGTTATATATTCCCAAGCATGGTAAATTTGGGGGCGGCGTCCCCACCCCCCATAACGGGCGGCAAAAATAAATCATTATCTTAAATGACATGATTAATTCATTTTAAGCATAATTTGCCTCTTGATTTTGTGTTAGCCAATCAACCGTTTGGCTATTGGGCGTTTTATATTCCCGTGCGTGGTAAACTTGGGGGGCGGCGTCCCTGCACCCCCCAGTTGCGGGCGGAGAATATGAATTAGTATCTTATTACTTTGATCCATCTATTTTAAGCATAATTTGCCTCTTGACTTTTTGTTGTCCGATCAACCGTTTGGCTGTAATTGAGCGTTTTATATTCCCGAGCGTGGTCAAACTTGGGGGCGGCATTACCGCCCCCAGTCGCGGGCGGCGCTCTGGCACCAAAGCGATTCATATTCTGTGAGGCCTCCTGAGCATAACGACATATGGTGCTATATTCTTACCAA
Organism: Sweltsa coloradensis; assembly: GCA_024449915.1. Lineage (NCBI taxonomy): Eukaryota > Metazoa > Arthropoda > Insecta > Plecoptera > Chloroperlidae > Sweltsa > Sweltsa coloradensis. The sequence continues at coordinate 1,043 of JAMZAV010012480.1, read as the reverse complement.
AAAGTTGCACGGGAATACGATATACGACCATTTGACGCTGCACTATATTATTTTGCATCTACTCTACTTAAACATAAACACTATATCATTATCAATCAATCAATCAATCATTATCAATATCAATATCAATATCAATGAAATATTGTTTTATATCCAATTTTCAACTTAACTGGTCGATGAATTAAGTTCTATGACAGTGTCTTGAGCAAACTGATTTGTCAATGAGACCAATATCACTTGGCTGATGATTGACGTTCAATCATGATACTGTCCTCGGCAAACTGATTATCAATTAGACCTGCATCAATGGCTGATGAATTAGCTCCTTTCATGTTTGAGCTCTCAGGGAGCTGACTATCTTTCAGACCTAGAGTTCTCAGGGAACTGACTTATCATTCAGATTTTATTTATTTACAAAATGAATGTTCTCACAACCCTTATTAAAAGATCTAGGAACAGATATGATTAAGTAATGAATGAAAACTCTGGTTACAAGCGACCCTAGAAGAGAGAGAGCGATCTCCCCAAGACCTACAATGGATCACTCAAGACATGAGGATGGAAAGACAGTCTTTCACCATGGTCGTTTAGGACCTCAAAGTAGCTGTACAGGCCCTTGGAATGATGATCAACGTGACAAAATCCATCACGGTAGAAAGACTAACATATGCTACAGTAACGAAGGATCGACAAAGGGTAACCAAGGACAAACGTTCCCCCAGGTATCTACTTCAAGTATTGAGGGGGACGTGTCGGGGACGTGTAACGCGCCGTACTACAGTATTACGTCAATAACAAACAATATCAACAACATCGTATCGTCGCGATGAACCTTAATGCACATAGAAGCACAACAACAGGACAAGTGTCGGGACTTCCGGAGATAGGGACTGGAGGACAAGTGTCGGGACTTCCGGAGATAGGGACTGGAGGACAAGTGTCTGGACTTCCGGAGATGGGGACTGGAGGACAAGTGTCTGGACTTCCGGAGATGGGGACTGGAGGACAAGTGTCTGGACTTCCGGAGATGGGGAGGCGGAAGA
>JAMZAV010012479.1:0-18239 GCA_024449915.1 Sweltsa coloradensis | reverse complement strand
TTTTTTTTCCACGCCCTAACCCGACTTGGAAACATAAAACTGCAGAGAGCCCCCCGTCGGGGGCGGAACCCACATTTTTCAACCGCTTGCAGACCTTCCGTGCTCCCATGATAACATCGAAGGGCTGACCGAAAATTATGCGATTTTTGGGAGAAGTTAGATAATTGCATAATGTTTGCAACGTATTAAATCAAAATGTATTTTTTTTTCCCCCCTTTTTCACCAAAAAAATCAAGAAGTACTCAAATTTTCCAAATTTTCAGTATTTTCTTGTTTTTTTGGGGCAGAATCGGGTGAAAAAAAGTACATTCTGATCAATCGTTGCAAACTTATTCAATTATCTAACTTCTCCCAAAATTGCTAATTTTCGGTCCAGCCATTTCGATGTTATCACGGGCACAAAACCATTACTTTTTTGTCAAATTTTAGTTTGAAAGAGCACCTTAATATTTTACTGGAAACATTTTTTTTTAACTATATTCTTCTTTGGTCGGCTATTCCTGCGCATTACTTCTAAAATGGATTTTCACAAAAAACTCTCTAGGGACTCTTGTCGAAAACCTTTTAAAAACGTCTCTAATACTTTACCCTTAAAAGCTACCATCACACCACGTTATATCTTCTGTCCATTTGTGCGCTGCCTCTTTTTTCCCAGCTTTGGGGGTCTGAAGTGAATTCACCGCAAAACTTCCTTGTCTTTTATTCCCTACTTTCCTTGTTCTAGATAAATTTTCTACTATCTGTCAGTCACCTATTTTTGTTTTTGTTTTAAAGTCAATGACTTAAAAAAATTAAAAAACCTTTTCTCAATGATTCATAAATTTTCAGGGGGGTGATGAGGTCTTCGCTTCTCAACCTCCTTGCCTTTTCGTTTTGATAAATTTTTTCTTTTTGACAAAATTTTGAAGACTTAAATCTTTCGATTCTGAAAAATAATTAACGGGCTTACGAAAAAATCTAAATATTATACTATTTTTAGATATTTTAAACCTTGCGAAGTTTACAAAAAATGCCCTAAATAAATATTGCCTCCCACAAACTGTAAAAAAATTAAAAAAATTCAACTGTTCCAAGAAATTTTACACCAAGGTCTAGAAAAACGATATAAAACTACAAAATAAGGGATAAATACAAAAAAACAATAAATTCCCTTCAACGCCCACTTGTATCGTCACTACTAATCAAGATGATTCAAAATTTGAGAGGGAAATGCTTGTATTTCAGCGGCAATAAAATTTTACCGCAACTTATCTGAACTTGACTAGTTGTAACCCCAACAATTTTGGGGTTATTATTTTTAATATTATTATTATTTTTAATTATTTTATTTGATGTATTTCATAAAAACTCGGTAAAAACCGGGAGCTTACATTTTGTACGGACTTACGTGAAGTTTTCCATTGTTCTATATAAATACCTACATTATTACTTTGTTTTAAAACTCTTACAAAAATAAGTCATTTTAATATAGTTTTTAGATGATGTTTTTTTTCTGCTGTTACGGCCCGGGGCCGTTTTCTCGTCGCCATCCTAGCATTTGCTCTTCGGACTATGGGAACCACGAAAACCATGTCAGGAGGGAAGTTTGTCTCGAATCTCGAGTTCATTTTTGTTTAAAAATTTACGAACTATCCACACGTGTTGATTTTACTCCTTTTGAGTCTCGATGAAACTTGGGTGGAAGATCTATTTTGTTTAATGTTTTCAGAAGCTTTTTGGTATGATCCCTCCCGATATCACGTATGGGTTTTGTATTTCCCTTTTTTCCCCCTGTTTCCACTTTTCTTGATCTCAATTGCAATTTCACTATACTTGTAAATTTTTTTTTTCTTCCATGTATCTCGACTTTTGGGCACATTGGGACAGCAACGTCATAAGGGTATTTCTTGTTTCTTCTTGTAAATTATAATTATTCCGGTCTTTTTTGGATGTATAGTTTGGTCTTTTTTAAAATGTCGGTCTAATATAATTTAAATCTTTGCTATCTAGTACTTTTCCCCGGGTATGTTTTGTAAAAGGTGTGTGGTATAAATGAGTTGTACTTGATTGCTATTTTTTGGTGAAAAATGTTAGCCTTTTTGGGTTATGTTTTAAAGGAAATCCTTTTTGACATGTGACGGGCCCCCTTTTGATGTTTTTCGATTTTTTTCACCCCTTACATACTTTTTCACATTGATCGTTTACTGTTGCATCTTTTATAATGTTTTTTTTATAATTTTTCGTTGGCTCCTCTGTCTTAATAGCCAGCATAAAACCTTTCTGTTTCTCCAAATATTCCCCCTTTTGTTTAACCCCTATTTGATGCTTTAATATCTACGTGACCTTATGTAGTTCATCATAATTTCTCTTGTGTAAGTCTTTTTTTAAGATGTAACCTTTTTTAAAGCGTCAGTTTGAGTTTCCCTGTAGTTTTACATTTTCTTTTATTATTATTTTTAAATATTTTATTATTATATTTTTTATTATTATTTAATTTTTATTTTTTATTATTATTATTATTATTATTATTATTATAGTGGTTCTTTTTTATTATAGTTTTTCTTTTTTTTCAAAAAATTTCTCGGGTACTTTGCGTCCTGGTATACACAAGGGGGGTGGGCCCAAGCCCACAAAAGTTTCATTATAACAGCGTGAAAACTAAGTATAGCACATATTACTGTAACAAATTAATCTAATTACAAAATAATAATAAAGTGAGGGTTTTTTTTATAACAAAATCAAAAAAAATTTTCTATCTATAAAACAACAATTTTTGGGCAAAATTTTTTAAAGAGAGAGGAGAAGAGAGAGAAAGAGAGAGAGAGAGAGGAGAGAAAGAGAGTGATTACTGCAAAATCTTCTGACTATGTGGCACTTTAAAGGTACTGCTTTCTGCTGCTGAATAGAGATTTGGAGACGACCCGGGCTTGTGGGGCTGGCAAGGGGGAAAATGGTATGACTCCAGTGGCTGAGATCAGATGGGCACGACAGTAACAGTTTTCATTTTCCAATTCTTGTTATTTCTTGTTTAAATTTTTGATATTTTTCCACTTAGTGTTCTCGTGTTCTAAATATTTTTACTCATGGGGATCGCAATGTAATTAGATATGAAATTTCTGTTAGATTTATCGCTAAAATATGCCCGGTTTTGTTTGGGTCTATGTTTTGTCTTTTATAACCTTTTTTTTTCCCAATACTTATAAATTCTGATTTTGATCACAGGGGGCAGGGAAACTTGTATAAGGAGGTGGTTACAAGTAGTGTGCATTATTCCTAGATTTGAAAACTATTTTTGCTACCTATTACCCTACGGGGAAACCACGTGTTGGCAATTGGGGGGACACCCACTATAACATGGTCTATTTCTCCAAAACTTTTGCATTTTCTAACACATATCATTGTCTTTGGGATTTGATGATGTTTTTTATAGTTGTTTTGGGTTTTTTAACCGATCTTGGATGGCGAACATAAATCCTTTGGTTTTTCCCAAAAAATCTCCTTTGTAATCCATCTTATTGATTTAACAATGTCAATATTTGGCTGCTGATGCTTTTCGGGTACCTCCCTGAAGTGATTTAGTATTCCGACATTCATCTTCATATTTAAAACTTCTATGTATATTTTAGGGTGGAAAGAAACGTCATTTGCCCGAGGGGGGTTATAGTTTTTCTCGGGGTTTAAGTTCTTGGTATAAAGGTTAGAATTTGAAAGATGATCTTTAGTTTATGACTTTCGAATAGCACAATGACCGAATATTTACCAAACCCCTTCCACCCTTTCCCCGTGGGAATATAACCTTTCGAAATGCTTTTGGGTGGGGAGTTCTGAAGAAGGTCTTTGTCCCCTTGTGTTAAACGATCGGGGCCCCTCAAGTCCCCCCTGACCACTTCACATACCAATGAAAAGGGCAAGATGGTAAAGCCCTCATTTAATGCCTTGATTTTATAGCTTTCCTTTTAAAATTTGTTTTTAAGTAGTTGTAACTCTATGTTCATACTTTTGTTTAAATACATTTTTTAATTCCCTTTTGGTTAAAAATAATTTTTGCCTCATTCCTAGGTATTTTATCTTTCTTCCTATTTTTTATGTTTTTTGGGAATTTCTTGACCAAAACCAATTTGGTAATTGTCATTTCTTGCAATTTTCCACTTTTCATATCTTGAAAACATTTTTCTAATCCAAATTCCCTATGAATTTTCACTAAAAATTTTACTATGTCAATTAAAATTTTGAGCTCTTCTTTTTTATTTTTCCCTACATTTTAAAAACCCATATACAGAGATGTGTTATCCCTTTCATTTTTTCTTTACAGGTAAGGCATATCCCCATTTGTTTGATTAAATAGCTCTGATACTGGTTTAATGCGGGCAAAAACCCTGAGGGGTAAGGGTGTCCCCCTGGAAAATCCCCCCCCCCCCCTTTTTTTGCCATATTTTTTAATATTAACAGAATCTGAAATTGGTTTTTAGTATTAATTAATTCTCCAGAATTCATTAGATCTTAACACCTTATCAACTGTGGATTTACCTTAACAAAAAAAGAACCCTTTTATTAACCAAACGTGCGGAACCGAATCAAAAGCTTTTTTTTAGTCTACGTAAGCTACTGATAGATTCCTCTTTTTTTCATTTGCATGTTTTTTAAAAATACATCAAATTTAAAACTTCTCTTTTCATCCCTAGCATTTTGTGTGCATCCTTTCGTTCCCCCCCCCTAAAATTTTATGTTCTGATAAATGTTCTGTTAATTTTTAAGGTAAAAATTGATGTTTGAATTTTTAAATGGGTTTGGGAAGCAATGATGGGTCTTAATTTTTGGGGTCCGATCTGTCTCCTGTCTTGAAAATCATTTGGTTTACCTTTAGTAAAGAAACCTGGAACAAGTGATGGGTCGTGAAGTACTTGGGTTTAAAAATCCTTTTGTTTACAATGCCTGGCGTTTTTCCTTTTCCCCCAAAGTTCTGTTTCCATCCCCCCCCAGGGGCTTTCCAATTATGAGTTTTTTTTTTTTGCATATGGATGTCGTCTATATTTACTACTATATCCGGCATTTCCTCAATTTTATCTTTCTTTTTTTCTATATGGGAAGCCATTCGCCTCGCGGTTAAATCTTTGGTTTTTTGACCCAAAAGTTACTCCAATATTCCCCCCAAGACTTCTTTTAGAGGAGGAATATTGTCGTTGTCAACCATAACTTTTTTTCCTATTTTTTCCCTAAAACAGTTTTCATTACTCTTAAACAATTTGTTTTCTTCGTGTCTCCTCTACACTGCACATTCTTTTTAAGCGTGCCGCTAGAGCTTTCAATCTTTGTTTCATATGTCCAAATAGTCTTCACATTTTAAACTGAAATCTTCTTCCATGGATATGTTCCGGCTTTCTCAAAAAAAACCCGGTTACTTGTTCCTCAGGGACACCGATTGTTATTTACTAGATATGCTGTTAATTCCATATCCCCCTCTTATACTTGATTCTATGTTTTTAACCTTCTTTTTCCATTTTCCTCCCCTTTTTGGGTTTTGGCTTATTGTTTTTCTGAATTTCTTTGGGTTGGGTAAGGTGAAAGTTGAAAATTCTCTGCTACGTACTGCTCCACAAAATACAGCCAGATGAAATTTTTATAAATCGGTTTTATCTAAAATTTCTTAAATATTCTTCCAATATGTTATTTTGACATTATTAAAAGCATATATTTTTATTTTTAATAAACTTTGGTAATTCTCTCTCTTTGAAAGGATGTGTTCAAATTTTCTAATGTTGTTCATAAAAGCTATTCTTATATGTTTGCGTCGGGTTTCCCTCATTATTTTTTGTTTTCAACCCCTCTCTTCCTATGGCCTGAACCTCATCAATGTGCAGGGGTCGTGCTAATCGCAGATTGGTTATCTCGTCTGTAATTTTTACCCGACTTCTCGTCCCCTTTTGGGCGATTACATCTTGCCCGGATTTGCTTTTTAAAAATTTTATGAAGTCTATCTACAACATTTTGTTCTGTTTTTTCTAGCTCTGGAAAATTTTATAGCCCCTGTATAACCGCTTCTCCATCCGGTAAAGGCTCGTCTTTTTCATTCGTTCACCCTAAGAAGGACGCATAACATTTTCGTTTTATTTTTTGACCTTTTGTTCTTTTTTTTTCGTCTCCGTTCGTTTGTTTCTGTAGAGACTACTGGGGCGCCGGTATTCTGGGGGGCCGTGGCCGAGAATGCAAGGCTTCTTCGATGTCTCTCCATTCCGATTTGTTGATTTTTATTATTATTATTATTATTTTATTATTTTTATTATTATTATTTTCTTTTTTTCTCTTTTTTCTGCTCTCCTTTCCCCACCGAGCTCATCTCAGCCAAGATGATCAGAGTGCCTTACGTGGGGGCCCAACGGGGGTGGGGAACGAAGAACTCAGATGCTGGGACCTTCCGCCCATGTTGCTTGTACCAAGGTTTGAGCCCTTCTGCATGACAAACGTGCTTGTCCTTCAATGGACTTCTCCTTTGCCGCTGACCACTCCCTTGTGACCCAAACCCTTAACGGAGACGACGACAGGAAAAGTTTTCAACGGACCTCAGCTTGTAATTTTCCTTGATTCTACGGCGACAGCTGTATTTTCGCCTCTTATTTGGGTATTGTGCTGACCACATGGCCTCTAGGGGATGGGGGATGTCAATGATGGTTGCCGTTTTAGCTTTTTTTTTCAACAAAAAAAAAGTCTGGCCTATTTGCCTCGACCGGGGCCCCGTCTGTGACGATGACAGATCCCACACAGCTTAGCTTTTGGGTTTGGTAGTAGCCCCCTTTGAAAAACCCGTTTGTCTCCACCCAAGGTAAAGGTCGTCTTTAAAATTCTTTCCCACCCTAAAGAAGGGGGGCGCAAAACTTTTTTTCATTTCATGGACCTTTTTGTTTTTTTTTGCTTTCTCCGTTCTTTTGTTTCGGGTTTAGGGGACTATTTTTTTTTTTGGGAGCGCCGGTATTCTGAGGGGCCGGGCCGTAGAATGAAAAGGCTTTTAAAGATCGTTTTTCCATTCCGATTATTTGACAAAGGGCTCTTTTTCTTTAATTCAGTATACCTTGATTTAACTTTTGTCTCTGTTTTTGTTTCAATGATGTTTTTGCCCAAATTTTAAAAAATTTACTTTTTGAAAACTGTTTATATCTTTTCACAGGTACAGGGAAAAACAGAAAAAAAAACTTCAGTTTAAAATGAAAATTTAATTTTAAAATGGAATTTAATTTGTAAAAAAACAACGCTTATTCCACTCGAAAATCTGCAAGTATACAGAGCCACATTTTTAAACTTGAAGGCAGACTAGATGGTTGCTAGGGTTTTTTTTTAAATTTATTTTTTATTTTATTATTATTATTATTATTATTATTATTATTGATTAATGAGTTGTTCAAAAGGGTTTGCCCGACTGGGGTTCAAAACCCAAAAACCCCGGTTTAAAACGTGCCATAGTTTCTACCATTGAGTCCCGGGGAAACCACAGAAAAAACCCTTTTACTAAACTGCTATTTTTTGTGAGTTGACCTCCATGACAAAAATCGAAAAAAAAAAGGGAAAAAAGCAAGGGAAAATAAAAAACCCCCAAAAGATAATAAAAATTTTCAAACCCCAAACATTTAATCTCCCATTGGAAAATTTTGGGGGGGGAAAGGAATTTAAGATTTTTAAAAAATAGGGCCCGCCCTTTAAAAAAGTTTTTTTTTTTTTTTCTTTTGTAAAATTTTTTGCCCCAACTAAATTCAAACCCAAAAAACCTTCCGGCTTAAACGGCCATTTTCCCCCCTACCCCAAGGGTTTTTACCGGAAAAACAAACAAAACCCCTTTAAACTGTTATTTTTGGTTTTTAAAAATTTTTTGCCCCAGGGGGTAAAAAACCCCAAAAACCCCCCCCCTTTTTTCAATTTAGGCTTAAAATCCAAGTCAACCAATTGGATAAACCCAAACAAATTTCAACCCCCCTTTTGGTTGGGTTTGGTATAAATTTTAAAAATTTTTAAAGCAAAAAAAACGCTTTCCCCAAAACAAAGGTTATTTTTCAAGGAAAAATTCCAAAAAAATTTCCCCCGAGGGGGGTTAAAAACCCAAGAAACCTCCCGGTTTTAAGGATAGTTTTACCATTGTTTTTCCGGGGAACCAGGGGAAAAACCCTTAAAACCGCTTTTGGGGTTGGGGGGGAAATTTTTGACCTCCAGGGAATAAAATCGCCAGAAAGGGGGGGAATTAGTTTAAAAAAATTTTAAAATTAATATAACCCAAAAAACAATTTTTTTTTTCCCATGGTTGGGGTTGGGATTTAAAGAATTTTTTGCTTTTAACCCGCTTTAAGGAACAATTAAAAAAATAGCATTTTGTAAAAAAGGGTTTTGCCCCGATTTGGGGGTTTGGAACTTTAAAAGCCGGAGGTTCGGGGTTCAAACCCCCAGTGGGGGCAAATTTTTCGAAAAACTGCAAATTGAATCAAAAAACTATGTCCGTAAAGGGGCTTTTATGCTTTAAAAATTTAATTCAAAATCCCCAACTCAGGGGGGAGATGAGATGTGTTTGGGATTTATCCATGTGATCTTTCAGTTTTTGACGGGACATTGCAGTTTTTTGTTGATTATGCCATGGAGGTCAACAATCAAAAAACAAATAGCATTTTGGGTAAAGGGGTTTTCTGTGGTCCCGGTAGTAAATTGGTAGGGGCTTTTTGGCACGTTAAGCCGGGGGTTTTCGGGGTTTTCGAACCCCGTGGGGGCAAATTTTTTTCGAAATTTGCTTTTGAAAAATTAACTATGCCCTTTAAAAGGGGGCTTATGTTTTAAAAAACCCTTTATTCTACTCCCCAAAATAGGGGGGATGAGAGGGTTTTTTGGATTATCCATGGGACCCTTTAAGTTTTAAAAGAAAACTTTGCAGTCTTTGTTCGATTTATGTCATGGGGGTAAACCCCAATTTTTTTCACAAAAAAATACCCTTTTTAGAAAAGGGTTTGTTCTGTGGCCCGGGGTTTAGCTAAATTTGGGTAGAGAGGGCCACTTTTAACCCGGGAAAGGTTTGGGTTCGAACCCAGTCGGGGGAAAAACTTTTTCGAAAAATGTTTATGAATAATAATTTAGGGCCTTTAAAGCGGGTTATGTTTTAAAAATCTTTATTTTTAACAATTTTTAATTTTTAATTTTTTATTTTTTAATTATTTTAATTTAATAAAAATTAAGGGCTTGCGGCAGGGAAAAAAAACTCCCCCCGGGAAAATTTTGCCGGCCCGGGTTGCTTTTTTGGGTTTTGACGTTTCACGAACCATTTGGGGGGCAACCCCGGGGGGAAAAACTTTTAAAATTAAAAATTTAAAAAAAATATAAGCCAAAAGGGGGCTTATGAAAAAACAAAAAACAAAAAAAAAAATTATTTTTATTTTTTTACAAATTTTTATTAAATTTAAAAATTTTAAGTTTTTTTCCCCCCGGTAAAAATAACTTTGGGAATTTTTCGCACCCGTCCTTCCCCCCCTTTTTATTCGGTTTTCCCCTTTAGCCCCCCTTTTTCCCTATCCCCAAAAGCCTTTAAAAAAATTTAAAAACTTTACAAAAATAGGCCCCAAAGGCCGTTTCCCCGGGGAAAAAAAAATTTTCCCAAAAACCCCAAAAACAAAAGTTTACCTTTCGGTCCGCCCCCCTTAAAAATTTGCTTACACCCCCTAAATGAAGCCCCCTTTTTTTCCCCAAACCAGAAAAACCTCCCCCATTTTGGGAAGCCGGTTTCTACCCTCCCCCGCCCAAAATCCCTTTCTTCCCTGTTCCCCCCCCAAAAGGAACCCTCTTTCCGAAACCGGGGAGTAAAGACCCTGGGGATTTTTTGGTTTTTTGACCCCCCCAAAACCCACCCCTTTTTTTTCCTTAACAGTTTTCTAACGGACCGCCCCCCGCCCCCGTTTTCCACAAAAACCCCAAAAAATTTCCCCTTTAAAATTTTTTTTTGGGTGTTTTGCAATTTCCCAAGGGACTCTTTTAACCCCCCAAAATTGGGGGGTAGGCCGGAGCCCTTTGAAAAATTGGGGGCCACTATCAAAAAAATTTTCATGTCTTGGATTATTAGCTTTTTCACAAGCAGGGTTTAGCAACCGCCAAATTTTTTTCTAGGGGGAAAAAGCCTTTCTTGGTTTATATTTTTGTAAGTTTTTAATTTTATTTCTTTTTTTCCTGGGGATAGCCCACCCCTTTGGGCTGAAACGTCAAACGCAAAAAAAGCAAAAATCGACGCGGCGAAAAGTCCCGACCATTTAATTGGAATTATTTTATTATTATTTTTTTTATTGGAGTTTTTTCAAAAACTGGGTTTTAAAAACCGGAGTAAAGTTTTAGGGAATTACGTCAAGTTTTTCTTTTTCCCAGGAAATTACATACTTTTATTACTTTGGTTTTTAAAACCTAACTAAAAAAAGGGTTCATTTAAAATGTAAATTTTTGTGATGATTTTTTCTTTCTGCGGGTTTTTACGGTCGGGGCCCGATTTCTGCCCGGCCACTGCATTTGCTCTTCGGACAGGGGAAAACCCCCAAAAAAACCCAAAATGTCAGGATGGAAAGCTGTCTTTTGGAAAACCAAAGTATCATTTTTAGTTTTAAAAAATTTACGAACTATTTTAAAAGTTTTGGGAGTTTTTACTCCCTTTTTGGGGGCTCGGATACTTGGGGTTGAAGATTATTTGTTAAGCTTTATGTAGCTTCTTAGGGTTTGGGCCCGTGGCTGATATAAAAAAGGGGTTTTGTATTACCTTTTTCTTTTTTCCCCCTCTTCTTGATCTCAATTGAAAGTTAACTATACTTGCATTTTTTTTTTCCCAACGGGGGTCTCGACGTTAGGGCACTTTGGGGATAGCAACGGGGGAAAGGGTAGTTCTTTTTTCTTCTTGTAATTTTTTTAAATCCGGTCTGTTGGATTTTTATCTTTTGGTTTTTTTTAAAACCCTTTTGCGGTCGAAAATTTTAATTTTTTAAATTTCTTTACATCTAGTACTTTTTCTCGGGTTTTTTGGTATTTAGTAAGGTGTGGGGGTGTGTCAATGGGGTTTTTGTATTTGATTGCTATTTTTTGTGAAAAAATGTTACTATTTGGTTTATGTCGGGTAGGGGGTAATCTTTTTGCCCAAGTAAATTGAAACCCGGTTTATGATGTGTTCGATTTTTTCCCCCCTTTGCACTACTTTTTCTACATTATTTTTTAATGTGGGAAATCTTGTTTTATGTATTTTTTAAATTTGTTGTCGAAATCACTCTGTTTTTGAATAGCATTTTAAAACCTTCTGTTTCTAAAAATGGGTTCCCCGTTTTTAAAACCACCTATTTGATGTTTTAAATATCTACTTTGGCCCTTTTGTGTATTTCCCTCAAAAATGTCTCTTGGTTAGGGCTTTTCGAGAGACGAAAAACCTTTTTTTGAAGCTCAGTTATGAGTTTCCCTTGTAGATTGACATTTTCTTTTGCTGATTGAGGGGAAAGTTAATGTTTGTCAGCTAGCCCCAAAGCCCTATGCCCAAATGTGGATTGGTTTCTTTTTTGTTAAAAAAAATATTTTTTTAAAAAAAGTCTATTTGGTTTTATAAATAGTTTTTCAGATCAATTAGGCCCCGTCCCCCTTTTTCTCTTTGGGAAATGTCAATCTCTCTAAAATTTCTGATTTAGGATGTGTATTCTGGTTTTTGGGAAGTGGAACGAGTTTAAAATTTTCCCAAAGCGTGGAGGGCTGTCTGCCCATTAATGATTCCGAATGGGAAAATTGTCAGTACTGGACAGCAAAAGTATTTTTGCTGTTTATCTTGTTTTTTGTTTTAGTTTCGTTTTTGAGGAAAAGACTTTTGTGTTTTTGTATTTTGTCTATTCCCCCTTTTTCTTTCCCTAACTTTTTTCAATTCTGGCAGCTTGTGAGAATCCTAAATATTTTTTATACATCGTTATCGTCCCTTATTCCAATCCTATTTCCCTCATCTAGCTGGGAAATCTTCTGTTTTGGACCTTTCCCTTTTAAAATGTTAGCGTCTAAATTTTTCTACTTTAAAAATCCATGCAGTATCTTGACAAATTCTAATGTTGATTGATAGAATGTTTTGTTGAGCAAAATTTGATGCATTTCAACTTTAGGTAAACCATGTAGAATAGGTGGGGAAAATTGGGGACAAACCCCTTTTTGTCCCTTTAATTTTTAATTTTTTATGGGCGATTCGTTAAGATATGTGGGAAGGGGTTTAATGACAGACAAAAAACCCTAAAAGCACTTAATGAGTCACCCTTGGGAAAAAGCCCACGTTTAATTTGTATTGGATCTGTTAAAGTGTCTGCTTTTTGGGGTTTTCATATTTAAATTTTAGTGGTTTTTCTCCATGTCTCCAAAAATGTCTTCAAAAAATTTACAATTACTGGCGGGTTTATTTTTTATATTTGTAAAAAATTGGGAAAAAGCCCTGTGTTTTGGGTTGAGTCAAAGGCTTTCTTTAGTCCCAAAGTAGTTTACGTGAATATTCCTTTTCATTGTGTGCCTGATTTATTACAGTAGAAACAATAATTAAGGGTTTTTCTTTTTAAACCCTGTGAGGTTTTTTTTACAGCATCCTTTTTTTTCCTCGGCCATGATAAATTTTGTTTTTTCCCCAATGATTATATACTTTTTTTGTTATGCATTTAAGTCAGTATTTTTTATATAGTTTGGGAGACATGTAATTTGGCCCATATTTTCTTGGGGTTTTTCGGGCATTGTCCTTTGGGGTTTAGGGAAAAGGGTTTAAATCCCTTAGTAAAGAATTGGGATTTCTTTAACCCTTTTCCCTTTATAAACTGTTGAGAATTTTTTAATTTGATTTTGAAATAGTATTGAATTTCTTTTACCAAAAAATTTGAAATATTATCATTACCTGGTGCTTTCCAGCATGTGTAGCAATGATTGTCGACTTTTAAATTATCAAATAGTTTTACCTTTCGAATTCATCTCATTAATATCGCTCATCCTAGCTTCATCTTGAAACCATTGTGCATTTCCCGGTTGTGTGCTTCCGGGGTTAAACCCCCTATTTCCGTCCAAAACCTTCTATCCTGTCTTATTTTTGTTCCATTTTCCCATTTTCTTTGGTACTTTGATAGTTGTTGGTTTTTAAAATGTTTTTCCTTTTCTTTAAACATTTGGTTTTTTTCTTTTTAATACTACATTTTTTATATCCTTTCAATTTTTAGCCTTTTTGAGCACTTACTTTTTTTTTTTAAGTGGGATCCAAATATTCGTGAATGAATTCGTTTTTAAATGTTTCATGCTTTGGGGTGAAACCCTTTAATCTTTCAAATATATTTTGGCAGTATCTTATAAAATTTTAGATCGATTACCCCTTTTGGGATTTTTCCAGTCGGGCCGATATTTTTCCAAACTCAAAGATTCCCCCCAAATAGCGCTTTTTCCCCTTTGTACTTTTTTCTCCGTTTTGTTTTGAAGATGTTGCAATTTTTCCTTAAGCCCAAAAAATCTAACCACTGCTACAGGGGGCCCCAATAAAAATTTCCCCATGAAAAAGTCTGCAAAAAGATAGTTTGTCTTGGGTTAATCTGGAAAAAAATGTGTGTTCATTATGTGTACCGCTGTCTTCATTTTTTTGAATGCTTGGGGGTTTTGGTATGTATGGTCTTCTGGGTTTTGGGTTTTATGTGCGCAAACCTGACTGGCTGTTGTTTAATGCTAAAACAGGATTTTTTTTTTTTTTAGATTGACATGTCAGGTGTATTTTCTATTTCGGTTTTGAAAAATCTACCCCTTGGGTTTTTGGTCTAGTTGTTTCTGGGTAAACTTGATTTTTCTTTGGGTTTGGTTTTGGGATTTCTAGTGGTTCTGGACGTTTTTTGGTAGGCCGGACGTTCTGGTTAAAGGGTTTGGGGTGTTCTGGTGGCCTGGGGGCGGGGCGGTTAAAAACTGGATGTTTGGTTGGTTTGGCGTTCGGTAGGGCGGACGTTCTGGGGGGGTCTGGGAAATTCTGGTTTCCCGTGTCTGGTAGATTTGAAAATTTTGGGAGTAGGCCCAAAACCGGTTTTTTCTGGTAGTTTTAGTAGCTTTTGGTTTTGAAGTGGTCTTTTCTTCGCTGTCCTCTGTGATGTATTTCCCTTTTCATCTTTATTTCGCCTTTGTAGTTTCCCCTTTTCCACTTCGGTTTTATTCTATTTTTAAAATGTTTACTGGTTTAAAATTTTATTTTTAAATATAATTTTCTTTTGGGCAGTATTCTTTTGTTCCCCTTACTTCTTTAAAAAAGGATATTCCGAAAAACTCCCCAAAAAAGCCTTGTCATAAACCCATTAAAAAAAGTCCAATAACGTTCCCCATAATAGCTTAAAGCATCACCAAAAAAAAGTTCTATCTTCGTCCATTTGATGCGCTGTTCATTTTTTCCCGCTTTGGGGGGTCGGGAATGGGTTCCATTTTCAGAAAAAATCCACGTTCTGTAATTCCCTATTTTCCTTGTTCTGATAAATTATTTACTTTTCTGCAAAGTCACCCATTTTTTGTTATGTTTTATAAAGGTTTAATGCACTTTAAAAAAAAATGAAAAACACTTTTTTTCAAGATTCATCAAATTTTAGGGCGGTGAAAGAGGTTTCCCCCTTCTCAACCTCCTTTATTTTTTGTTTTTTTAAAAACTTTTCTTTTTTGAGGGAAATTTTGAAGACTTCAAAACTTTTCATTCTGCAAAAAAAATTTTTCCCGGGCTTACGTAAAAAAAGCTAACAAATTTTAAATATTTTAGGGTATATACCTTTCTAAAATTAAAATAAGCCTCTAAAGGGAAAAATGCCTAAACCCCTAAATGTCCCCCAAAATTTAAAAAAACAAAAAGGGTTCAAGCAATTTCAGCCTAGGTCTCGAAAAAAACGATATAAAAACTTAAAAAATAATTTTGGATAAAAAACTAAAAAATAAAAACTTCCCCATGTCCCCCTTTTAGTACGTCACTAGTAAAATCAAGATGCATTTAAAAATTTTAGATGGAATGCGTATTTCAGCGGGGAATAGAAATTTAAACCCGCAACTTTTCTCGGCGGACTAGCTTGTAACCCCCAAAAAATGTTTGGGGTTTATTATTATTTTTATTATTATTATTATTTTTTTTTATTTATTATTATTATTATATTTTTATTTTTAGTTATTTAAAACATCCCCAAATTTGGATGGCCAAAATTTTAAAATACCCCTTAAACTAAAAAGGAAAGTACACAGTACCTGTGTATTGAAATTAAAAATGGATGATAAAGCAACCCGGGAAAAAAAAAAATGAAAATTTTTTAGTTCTCAACCCAAATTTTAACAAAATTTTATTCCCAATAACAAAAAAAAAAAGGGGGTTTTGGGATTTCATCCCCACTTACCACGCACTCTGGCTCGGGCGCGTACGACCCGTTCCCAAAGTACTTGTTGGGACACTTTGCCCAGGGCAGCTCCGACTGGAAGCTCTGCACGAAGTAGAACAGACACCACGCTATGATCGTGTTGTAGTAGAGCGCGACGTTGAAGGAGACAACGGCGCTGCTGATGCCAATACCGCCGAGATAAGGCGAGACCTGGTTCCAGCAGCCAATAGCTCCCTTGCGCAGGCGCTGACCGATAGCCAGCTCCAGGTAGAAGATGGGGATGCCCTCTATCAGCAGCATGACGAAGTAGGGGATGAGGAAGGCACCTGAACACACGGACAAAGCATTTTGTTATGTGAGGGTTGTTGCTGATGCGAACTAGTATAGTGGTGCCAACAAAAGAAAGCAGATAGCTCGGAATTGTTTTCCCAACATAACAACCTCTATTCACGCTAGCTCAGCGTGGATCTAACACACTAAGGAACTCTGTGATCAAGCCCAAATAATTTTTGCTTGTTTTGGCTATACCTATTTCTCTTTCATGCACAAATGCGAGATTTCTTTTACCGCGCATTCATACTACACCCTCCACTACCACTTGTGATGAAATCATCTGCTTTCTTTTGTTGGAGCTAGTATACAAACTAATACACAAAGTGCCTTGCAGCTTTTTTTGGGGTTCCGGCTGTCATCTCCGAAAAATGCATAAAGGGGTTGCTACCTAAACTTGTGGCAAAAACATAAAACCATTCCCCGTGAATTTTGGGTATGATAGCTACATTGCTGAATTCTTCGGATGACCTGTTAACAATAGAAAATATGCACTGGTGAAAACTACACGATTTCATACGCTATCTTGACTCTTGAGTACTGGAAATTGTATCCATGGTGATATTAGAAGGTCATTACCCAAAAAGGGGAAATTTTAAAGCTGTTGCTGTATTTCAAGCTTCAGTTGAGTAATGTAGCAATAGATTCTTTACCAGAGAAAGTGAGAGAGAGAGAGAGAGAGAGAGAGAGAGAGAGAGAGAGAGAGAGAGTGTGTGTGTGTGAGATACACTATCTCTCAGACCATCTTGTAATATTATCTCACAGCAATATCATTGCCTGCTTGCACCTGACCAACATAATAACTGTTAAAGAATACGCAAAACTAGTTTGATCTTGTTACAAAACGGGGTATCCGATTTTTATATGGTACTTGTCCACTTCTCCAGTTACAGCTAATAAGCTGCATCACAAAGCAGGGAATCGAGCATGTGCACACGTTCACGTACGTATTGTCAAATACGGCGTTGTAAGATGAGTTACGTATTGTACTCTACACAACATAGAATTAGTTCTGATGAGTGTAAAAAATGAGATATCAGAAATTGTGCAATATTTTGACGGTTATAACGTAAGAAATAATTTCTTAATTTTACTGAATAAAGATGTCTAGTTCATTGTGCCCTATAAAAATAAATAAAAGTTTTTTTAATTTTTTGTAGACAAAAAGCAGTTGGGGTTATTTTCACCTTTTTAAATTTTGGTTACCCATTCACAGAAATTATTGAGAGCAAATTGGCCCCTAACGTTAGGTTAAACGTAAAATCCGACTTTTTATTTTTAAAACAAAAACCTAGTTTTTTTATTTCCTTTTGGGTGCGGGTTTTACGAACAAAATATCGGAAGAAGTTTCGCAATATAGGAAAATCCTCGGCATATCGGCTCCGAATTCTAAAAGTTCTCTCGACGAAATTCATTTAACGCTTCCGTGAGCATAATAAAACTTTCGTCTGACAGATACGATCAGTTGAGCCGAAGTTTGCGTGAGCTACCCGAGAATAAAACCAGTCTACCCCCAAAACGAAAAAAAAAACCTTTCAATTCAAACAGCCTTTTCTCGTTTTTTAAAAATGACGAGAGAAGAAAGATATAACACAATAAATTGTCTAATTTTGAAAAATGTAGCACATGAACTCTATCGGGATGGATTTTGTAACTTTTGAATTTTATTAAAAACATAGACATGATCATGATGTAGCTTGTAAAAAATAAGTAAATTAAAAATGTTAAATAGGTTTGAAAACAAAAAAGAATAGGTACCTCAAACCTTTTCTGGGAGAGGTAAATCACATTCGAGACAAGTCATTACGAAAAATTTCATTGTTTAGACTAAAAACGTAAAAGTGATTCTTATTTCACCCGAAAACCAATTGGACTTTACTGTGCTGAACTAAATTTGGTCCAATTATGCTTTTTGAAACCTTATAAGGGACGGGTTTTAAAAAAGAAAAAAATTCCCGCCATTAATTTAAAAAAATCCCTTCACCTGGGGTTCACATAGTAAAATTTGGGTCAGAATACTCCCCCGGGGCTAGAGATTAAATGAGTACCTCCCCGTCCGGTTAACGGGGAAAAAAATCTGCCAGACAAGGTATGTCCACCCCAAATACTACGTAAGAGTGACACAAAATAAACTAGTAGACCTTTCTGACTACAAAGTGTGCCAGAACCGGCACCTCCACCAAATATAAATAAACACATAATTAATGTTAAAAATGACAAGTAAAGAAATGGATGTTTTAATCAATAGGTTTTAAAAACAGTGATAAAAACCTTTCCCCCTAACCTCCCACCCCCTACACTTTCCCCCCCCGTTTTCTGAGAGGTAGGGGAACCTTTACACATTCCCAGGGCCACCGCTAGCCCCCTTCGCCAGCAGGAAGGTAAGCTTGCGTCCCCGGACTCTTTCCCCCCCCCTTAAATTTTCCCCCCCCACCAAAACCCCCAAACCCCCCCTACCCCCTACCCCTTCCGTGGGTTTTTTTTTTTTTTCCCGAGCGGGTAGGGGAACCTCCCCAAAAAATTGCCGAGGCCGACCCCGTAGCCCACTATCGCCCGCAGGAAGGAAGTTGCTGTCCC
>JAMZAV010012478.1:0-18791 GCA_024449915.1 Sweltsa coloradensis | reverse complement strand
CCCGAGGCTTTTTGGGGCGACGCCGGGGTCCAAAACCGGGGGACGATCGACCCGGGGAAAAAATGTTCCCGAAGGCCTCAAAAAATTTTAAACCTGGCGCCACTCGTTGACGATAGGACGGTGGGACATGAGTCCCAAACCTTTCGGCGTCGGTTGAACCAAGGCCCGAGCATAGCCTCCGAGCCAGGCAACACGAGTTCACTCAATGTGCGATATCTTTTGAACGGTTAGAGCTACAGAGGTGTATTGCACATCAATCTCAAGGAAATCGGCCGCCGCGTCGATTGGCGTCGTAAAAACCATAGGTCAATTGCCGAAAAAACGACGCCGACCGCCGGCGTCGGCCGGCGTCGCGACGCCCGGAACCGAAAGTGTGGCGTAGCTGTCGTAGGGGGTGTGCTTCTTTACGGTACGAAGAGCCGGGACCCTCACCTACAGACGGAAGGGGCCCTAAAAAATCTCCAAACCGAAACGCGGAGAAATGGGAAGGCGTCGCGACGCCGCGTTTCCTTGTGACGTCACACGAGCGTTGTCATAAGAAAAGACTAGTTCCAAAAATTCACAACCCTAGGAAGCAGCATTCGCCCTGGGCGTGAACTCAAAGTATGCAGGCGCGCGCCGCCCGTGGCTCGGGGCCGGCGGTTATGGGTCCGTGGCAACTGCACCGGCGGGAGGCAGGCAAGCCGCCCGTCTTCCATAAAAATCCAACCCTGTGCTCCATAAGTCTCCGAGAAATAAAATATAGTGTCGGTACGAGCGAGCCTTCCGAGGCACGGACCAAGGTCGATCGCGAAAGTCAGAACCAGAATGCCGGTCCATCGTCTTCCATAGGTTGCAACCACGACGGGGCCGGGGCCTGCACGAACCATTGCAATTCACGGTGCATTACGAAGTGCGACCTTCCCTGCTAAACCCCGACGGAAAAAGGCCCAATCCCTCGAGCCCAGCGGACAGTCTCACCCGAGCCAGTGGGGCTTGGTCGCCCTTTGCCGGGATCCGTGAGGGGAAAACTTTTCAAAAACAACTCGGAAAAATATACGTCGCGACGCGCCTTCCGACGTCCGACCCGGTCTAGCCTCCAACTACCCTACAAGCACGCCCGGTAACCAGAGCAGCCTCGCCGCGTGGCTGGGGCCGTCGGTTAGGGTCCGTGGCAACTGCACTGGCGGGAGGCAGGCCAAGCCCGCGTCTTCCAAAAAATCCCAGCCTGTGGCCTGATGTTCGAGAAAATAAAATAATTAGTGTCGGCACGAAAACGACCCCGCGGACTGACGGGCCCGCAGCGGGTGCGTCGGCAACGACGTTTAAAAATGTCCCGAGTGCTCGAAAATATTGTGAAACCTGGCGCCACTCGTGACGATAGTGGCGACTCGAGCCAAACCTTTCGGCGTCGGTTGAACCAAGGCAGCCGGAAGCCTCCCAAGCCAGCAAACATTAATGCGACTTTGACGTAGACGGTGGAGAGTCCAACTTTCCTAACCAAGGAAATCGGCGCCGCGTCGATGCGGCAAAAACCAGTCGTCAATTGCCGAAAAAACGCGGACGCCGGGGGGTTTGGCACGTCAGGCGACGCCGCCGGCGAAGGGTTAAACTAGGTCTAGGTACTTTACGGACAAATAGCCGGGGACCCTACCTACGGGGGACGGAAGGGCCAAAAAATCTCAAACCGAAACGCGGGAAAGGAAAGGGACCTCCCGCGACGCCTAGTTTCCTTGTGACGCCACAGAGCGTTGTAAGAAAAAGACTAGTCCTTTAGAACCCAGAGCGCATAGCCGGCTGAACCAAAGATGCAGGCGTCGAGCGCTGCCCGGGCTGCGGTTATGGGTCCGTGGCAACTGCACCGGCGGGAGGCAGGCCAAGCCGCCCGTCTTCCATAAAAATCCCAACCCTGTGGCTCCGATAGTCTCCGAGAAATAAAATAATTAGTGTCGGCACGAAAACGACGCCCGTGGACCGAGGCGTCGCGACGCCGGGTTCCTCATTCGCGTCACACGAGCGTAGTCATTACAAAAGACTCGTCCCGAAAAATCATCACCCTAGGAAGCAGCCTTCGCCCTGGGCGTGATTTCAAAGTATGCAGGCGTCGCGACGCCCGTGGCTCGGGCCGTCGGTTATGGGTCCGTGGCAACTGCACCGGCGGGAGGCAGGCCAAGCCACCCGTCTTCCATAAAAATCCCAGCCCTGTGGCTCTGATAGTTTCCGAGAAATAAAATAATTAGTGTCGGCACGAAAACGACGCCCGTGGACCGAGGCGTCGCGACGCCGGGGTCCGAACCGTGACGATCGAGCCGGGAAAAATGTTCCCGAAGTGCCTGCAAAAAATTGTAAACCTGGCGCCACTCGTTGACGATAGGACGGTGGGACTCGAGTCCCAAACCTTTCGGCGTCGGTTGAACCAAGGCCCGAGCATAGCCTCCGAGCCAGGCAACACGAGTTCACTCAATGTGCGATATCTTTTGAACGGTTAGAGCTAGCAGATGTGTATTTGCACATCAATCTCAAGGAAATACGGCCCGCCGCGTCGGAATGGCGTCTAAAACCAACTAGGCAATTGCCACGATAAAACCAACTGTGCCGACCGCCGGCGTCCGGCCGGCGGTCGCGGACGTTCGAACCGAAAGTGTGGCGTGTAGACGGTCACGTACGGGGGGTGTGTGTATACACTTTACGGTACAAATATTAGGCCAGCCCCCTACTACAGACGGAAGTGGCATAAAAAAATCTCCCCACACAAAACACAGACAAACGCGGAAAAAATGGGAAGGCGTCGCCGACGCCGCTTTCTTGTGGACGTCACACGGAAGACGTTGTCATAAGAAAGACTAGTTCCAAAAATTCACCAACCCTAGTAAGCAGGCATCGCCCTGGGCGTGGACACTCACAAGTATGCAGTGCGTCGCACGGACGCCCGTGGCTCAGGGTATAGTCGGTTTATGGGTCCGTGGCAAAGCTGCACCGGGCGGGAGCAGGCCAACGCCGCACGTCATTTCCATAAAAATCCCACCCTGTGATCTACGATTAGTCTTCGAAGAAATAAAATAATAGCATTTGTTTCGGCACGGAAATACCCGAACGACCCGCTAGAGAACCCGAGGGCGTCACGGGACGCACCGGGTTCCTCATTCGCTGTCACATCGAGCGTTAGTACACTTAAGACAAAAGAGTCTTCCCGGAAAAATCATCAACCTAGGAAGCCAGCATATCGCCCGGGCGTGAACCAAAGTATGCAGGCGTCGCGACTGCCCGTGAGATCGGTGCCGTCGGTTGTAGGGACTCGCGTATTGGCAACTGACCGCGGGAGGCAGGCCAAGCTGCCCGTCATTCCATAAAAACCCCAACCCTGTGGCTCGATAGTTCTCCGAGAAATAAAAAATAATTAGGTCGGCCCACGAAAAGAAACGACGCCCGGGAACCGAGGCGTCGCGACGCCGCAGGTCCTCATTCTCGCGTCACACGGCGTAGTCATTACAAAAGATTCTTCCGAAAAATCATCACCCTAGGAAGCAGCAATTCGCCCTGGGCGTGAACTCAAAGTATGCAGGCGTCGCGACGCCCGTGGCTGGGCCGTCGGTTATAAGTCCGTGGCAAAACTGCACTGGCGGGAGGCAGGCCAAGCCACCCGTTTCACATAAAAAATCCCAGCCCTGGCTCTGATAGTTTCCGAGAAATTAAAAATAATTAGTGGTCGGCATGACGAAACGACGGCCGTGGAACGAGCGTCGCGACGCCGGGGTTGGAATAGTGACGCATCGAGCCGGAAAAAAATGTCCCGAAGTGCCTGCAAAAAATTTTAAAAACCTGGCGCCCACTCGTTGCGATAGGACGGTGGGACTCGAGTCCCAAACCTTTCGGCGTCGGTTGAACCAAGGCCCGAGCATAGCCTCCGAGCCAGGCAAAACACGAGTTCACTCAATGTGCGATATCTTATCCCAATCGACGCGGCGCCGATTTCCTTGAGATTGATGTGCAATACAACCTCTGTAGCTCTAAACCGTTCAAAGATATCGCACATTGAGTTGAAATCGTGATTGCTGGGCTCGGAGGCTATCTCGGGCCTTGGTTTCAACCGACGGCCCGAAAGGTTGGGACTCGAGGTCCCACCGTCCTATCGTCAAGAGTGGCGCCAGGTTTAACAATTTTTTGCAAGGCACTTCGGGAACATTTTCCCCGGCTCGATCGTCACGGTTCGGACCACGGCGTCGCGACGCCTCGGTCCACGGGCGTTCGTTTTGTGCGACACTAATTATTTATTTTCTCGGAAAACTATAGCGCCACAGGGCTGGGATTTCTTATGGAAGACGGTGGCCTAGCCTGCCTCCCGCCCGGTGCATTGCCCACGGACCCATAAACCGACGGCCCGAGGCCACGGGCGTCGCCGACGCCTGCATACTTTGAAATCACGCCCAGGGCGAAGGCTGCTTCCTGGGGTGCTGATTTTTCGGGGACGAGTCCTTTTGTACTGTCTACGCTCGTGTGACGCGGATGAGGAAACCCGGCGTCGCGACGCCTCGGTCCACGGGCGTCGTTTTCGTGCCGACACTAATTATTTTGATTTCTCGGAGCTGTCGGAGCCACAGGGTTGGGATTTTTTATGGAAGACGGGCGGCCTTGTGGCCTGCCTCGCGCCACGGTGCAGTTGGCCACGGAACCCATAAACCGACGGGCCCGAGCCACGGGCGTCGCGAGCCTGCAATACTTGAGTTCACGCCCAGGGCGAATGCTGCTTCCTAGGGTTGTGAATTTTTGAAACTAGTCTTTCTTATGGGACAAACGCTTCGTGTGGACGTCACAAGGAAAACGCGGCGTCGCGGGACGCCTTCCCATTTCTCCGCGTTTCGGGTTGGGGCTTTTTTTAGGCCAAGTTCCGCGTAGGTAGGGTTCCCGGCTATTCCTGTACCGTAAAGGTAGCACACCCCGTACGACATCTACGCCACATTTCGTTCCGGTCGTCGCGGACGCCGGCCGACGCCGGCGGTCGGCGTCGTTTTTTTTGGCAAATTGACTATGGTTTGTACGGGGGAAGCCCAATCGACGCGGCGGCCGATTTCCTTGAGATTGATGTGCAATACACCTCTGTAGCTCTATCGTTCAAAAGATATCGCACATTTGAGGAACTCGTGTGCTGGCCGGAGGCTATGCTCGCGCCTAATGGTTAACCGACGCCGAAGGGTTGGGGACTCGAGTCCCACCGTCCTATCGTCAACGAGTGGCGCCAGGTTTACAATTTTTTGGCAGGCCACTTCGGGAAACATTTTTTCCGGCTCGAGTCGTCACGGTTCGGACCCGGCGTCGCGACGCCTCGGTCCAAGGGCGTCGTTTTCGTGCCGACAATAACACTATTCGTTGATTTCTCGCGAAACTAGTCAGCGCCCCCACCGGGCTGGGATTTTTTATGGAAGGACGGGTGGCTTTGGCTGCCTCCCTTCCGGTGCAGTTGACACGGACCAATAACCGAACGGCCCGAGCCACGGGCGTCGTCGGCGACGCCTGAGAGTACTATGGAAATCACGCCCAGGGCGAAGGCGCTTCGGGTGATGATTATTTCGGAACGAGTCTGTAATGACTACGGCTCGTGTGACGCGATATGGAGGAACCCAGGTCCGACGCCTCGGTCCCACGGGCGTCGTTTTCATACGACACTAATGTATTTTATTTCTGGAGACTATCGGAGCCACCAGGGTGGGATTTTATGGAAGACGGGCGGGCTTGGCCGGCCTCCCGCCGGTGCAGTGACGGACCCATAACCTGCAATGTGCCCCGAGACACGGGCGTCGCGACGCCTGGCAATACTTTGAGTTCGAGCCAGGGCGACCCCACATGCTTGCTTCCTAGGGTTGGTGGAATTTTTGGAACTAGTCTTTTCTTATGACAAAGCTCGTTGACGGTACACAAGGAAACGCGGCGCGGATGCCTATTTCCCATTTCTCCGCGTTTCGGTTTGGAGATTTTTTTAGGCCACTTCCGTCGTAGGTAGGGTCCCGGCTATTTGTACTGTAAAGTAGCACCACCCCGTACTGACATCCACGCCACATTTCGGTTCCCGCGGGCGTCGCGAACGCCGGCCGACGCGGCGGTCGGCGTCGTTTTTTCGGCAAATTGACCTTATGGTGTTTTACGACGCCAATTCGACGCGGACGGCCGATTTCCTTGAGATTGATGGCAATAAACCTCTGTAGCTCTAACCTGGTTTCAAAGATATCCGCACAGTGAGTGAACTTCGTGTTGCCTGGCTCGGAGGCTATGCTCGGCCTTTGGTTCAACCGACGCCGGAAAAAGGTTTGGGACTCGAGCTCCACCTCTATCGTCAAAACGAGTGGCGCCAGGTTTTACAAATTTTGCAGGCCCACTTCGGGAACATTTTTCCCGGCTCGATCGTCAAGGTTAGGACCCCGGACGTCGCGGACGCCTCGGTCCACGGGCGGTCGTTTCGTGACAACACTAATTATTTATTGCCTCGAGAAAAACTATCAGAGCCAAACAGGGCTGGGTTTTAGGATAGACGCGTGGTTTGCCTGCAGCCGACGGGGCAGTTGCCACGGACCCATAAACCGACGGGCCGAGCAACGGGCGTCGCGGAAAAAAGGGGGGGGGGGAGTGGGGGGGGGGGTGACGCTGCATATTTTGAAATCACCGCCAGGGGCGAAGGCTGCTTCCTAGGGTATGATTTCGGACGAGTCCTTTTGTAAATGACTTACGCTCGTGTGACAAGAATGAGGAATCGGGCGTCGCGGACGCTCGAGTCCACGAGGGGCCGTCGTTTTCGTGCCGACACTAATTATTTTTATTTTTCGGAGGGACTATCGGAGCCACAGGGTGGGGATTTTTATGTGAGGACGGGCGGCTTGGCCTGCCTTCCCGCCGGTGCAGTGCCACGGACCCCATAACCGGACGGCCCGAGCCACGGGCGTTCGCGGACGCCTGTATACTTTGAGTTCACGCCCAGGGCGAAGCTGCGTCCTAGGTTGTGAATTTTTGAAACTAGTCTTTTCTTATTGACAAACGCTCGTGTGGACGGTCACAAGGGGAAACGCCCGGGCGGTCGCGACGCCTTTCCCATTTCTCCGCGTTTCGGTTTGGAGATTTTTTACCACTTCTGTTCGTAGGTAGGGTCCGGGCTATTGGTACAGTAAAGTAGCACCACTCCGATACCGACATCTACGGCGCACACTTTCGGGTCATTTCCGTGCGGTCGAGACGCCGGCCGGACGCCGGCTGTCGGCGTCGTTTTTTCGGCAATCTGACCTATTGGTTTTACGACGCCAATCGGACGCGGCGGCGATTTCCTTGAGATTGATGTGGCCAATACACCTTGTAGCTCTAACCATGTTCAAAGATATCGCACATTGAGTGAAAACTCGTGTTGGCATGGCTCGGAGGCTATGATCGGGCCTTGGTTCACCCGACGCCGAAAGGTTTGGGCCTCGAGTCCCCCCGTTCCTATCGTCAACGAGTGGCGCCAGGTTTACAACTTTTTGCCGGCACTTCGGGGAACATTGTTTACCGGCTCGATCGTCCACGGTTCGGACCCGGCGTCGCGACGCCTCGGTCTGCACGGGCGTCGTTTTGTGCCGACACTAATTATTTATTTCTCGGAAAACTATCAGAGCCACCGGGTGGATTTTTATGGAAGACGGGTGGTTGGCCTGCCTCCGCCGGTTGCAGTTTGCCACGGACCCATAACCAACGGCCCGAGGGCCACGGGCGTCGCGACGCCTGCATACTTTGAAAATTCACGCCCAGGCGAAGGCTGCTTCCTAGGGTGATGATTTTTCGGGACGAGTCTTTTGTACTGACTACGAGCTCGTGTGACGCGAATGAGTGAACCGGCGTCGCGACGCGATACGGTCACGGGCGTCGTTTCGTGCCGACACTAATTATTTTATTTATCTCGGAGGGGACTGTCGGAGCCACAGGGAGTTTGGGATTTTTATGGAAGACGGGCGGCTTGGCCTGCCTCGCGGCCGGTGCAGTTGCACGGACCAATAAACGACGGCCCGAGCCAACGGGGCGTCGCGAACGCCTGCATACTTTGAGTTCACGCCCAGGGCGAATGCTGCTTCTAGGGTTGTGAATTTGTTGGAACTAGTCTTGTCTTATGACAACGTCGTGGGACGTCACAAGGAACCGCGGCGTCGCGACGCCTGTAACCAATGCTCCGCGTTTCTTGGGATTGGGATATTTTTTTTAGGCCAGTTCCGTGTTAGGTAGGGTCCCGGCTATTGTACCGTAAGTAGCACACCCCGTAACGACATTACCGCCACACTTCGGTTCCGGGGTCGCGACGCCGGCCGAACGCCCGAGCGGTCGGCGTCGTTTTTTCGGCAATTGAACCTAGGTTTTTACGACGCCCAATCGACGCGGCGGCCGATTTCCTGGAGATTGATGTGCAATACACCCTGTAGTCTAACCGTTGAGAGAGATATCGCACATTGACAGTGAACTCGTTGTTGCCTGGCTCGGAGGGCTATGCTCGGGGCATTGGTTCAAAACAGACGCCCGAAGGTTTGGGACTCGAGTCCCACCGTTCTTATCGTTCAACGTGTGGGCGGCCAGGTTACAATTTTTTGCAGGGCACTCGGGAAAAACAATTTTTCCCGGCTCGTCGTCACGGTTCGGGACCCCGGCAGTTCGCTGGGAGCCTCGGTCCACGGGTCTCAGTCGTTTTCGTGCCGAACACTAATTATTTATTCGCGGCAACTAATCAGAGCAACAGGGCTGGGATTTTTTATGGAAGACGGGTGGCTAGGCCTGCCTCCCGCCGGTGCAGTTGCACGGACCCATAACGACGGCCGAGCCCGGGCGTCGCCCAGGACGCCTGCATACTTGAAATCACGCCAGGGCGAAGGCTGCTTCCGACGAGGTTAATCTTTTTCGGGACGAGTCTTTGTTACTGACTACGCTCGTGAGACGCGAATGAGGAACCGGAGTCGGCGGACGCCTCGGTCCACGGGCGTCGTTTTCGTGCCGACCACGAATTATTTTATTTCTCGGAGACTGTCGTGAAGCCCACAGGGTTGGGATTGTTATGAAGACGGGGCGGCTTGGCCTGCCTCGCGCGGTTTGCAGTTGCCACGGGACCCATAATCGTACGGCCCTAGCCCACGGGCGTCGCGACGCCTGCATACTTTGAGTGTCACGCCCAGGGCGAATTGCTGCTTCCTAGGATTGTGAATTTTTGGAACTAGTCTTTCTTTATGCCAACGCTCGTGGTGGACCGTCACAAGGAAACGCGGCGTCGCGACGCCTTCCATTTCTCCGCGGTTTCGGTTTGGATATTTTGTTAGGCACTTCCGTTGTAGTAGGGTCCCGGCTATTTGTACTGGTAAAGTAGCACCACCCGTACGACATCCACGCCACATTTTCGGTCCGGGCGTTCGCGAACGCCGGACCGGACGCCGGCGGTCACGGCGTCGTTTTTTCGGCAATTGACCTATGGTTTTTACGACGCAATCGACCGCGGCGAGCCGATTTCTTGAGATTGATGTGCAATACACTCTGTAGTGCCTCTAAACCGTTCAAAAAGGATATCGCACATTGAGTGAACTCGTGTTGCCTGGGCTCGGAGGCTATGCTGGGCCTGTTTCAAACCGACGCCGAAAAGGCTTGGGACTCGAGTCCCACAGTCATATCGTCAAACGCGTGGCGCCAGGTTTACCAATTTTTTGCAGGCACTTCGGAACATTTTTTCCCGGGCTCGATCGTCCACGGTTAGGACCCCGGCGTCGCGAAGCCTCGGTCACGGGCGTCGTTTTTCGTGCCGACACTAATTATTTTTATTCTCGGAAACTACAGAAGCCCACAGGGCTGGGATTTTATGGGAAGACGCGTG
The DNA here is from genome assembly GCA_024449915.1 of Sweltsa coloradensis. Taxonomy (NCBI): domain Eukaryota; kingdom Metazoa; phylum Arthropoda; class Insecta; order Plecoptera; family Chloroperlidae; genus Sweltsa; species Sweltsa coloradensis. The sequence goes on along the minus strand of JAMZAV010012478.1, from coordinate 8,962 downwards.
GCTTGGCCTTGCCTTGCAGCCGGTGCAGTTGCACGGACCCATAACCGACGGCCCGAGCCAAACGGGCGTCGCGCCGTCTGCAATATTTTGTAATGCACGCCGCCAGGGTGAAGGCTGCTTCCTAGGGGTGATGATTTTTCGGGACGAAGTTTTTTGTAATGACTCCGACTCGTGTGACAAGAGAATGAGGAATCCGGCGTCGCGACGCTCGGTCCACGGGCGTCGTTTCGTGCCTGACACTAATTATTTTATTTCTCGGAGAAATATCGGAGGCCACAGGGTTGGGATTTTTATGGAAGACGGGGCGGCTGGCCGCCTCCCGCCGGTGCCAGTTGCCACGGACCCAATAACCGAGGCCCGAGCCAACGGCGTCGCGACGCATGCCTGCATCTTGATGTTCACGCCCAGGCGGAATGCTGCTTCCTAGGGTTGTGAATTTTTGGGAAAACTAGTTCTTTTCTTATATGACAACGCTCGTGTGGGACTTCACAAGGAAAAACGCGGCGTCGCGACGCCTTCCATTTCTCCGCGTTCGGTTTGGAGATTTTTTAGCCACTTCTGTCGTAGGTAGGGTCCCGGGCTATTTGTACCGTAAGAGTAGCAAAAAAAAAAACAACTCCGTACCGACATCCTACGCCACACTTCGGTTCCGGGCGTCGCGACGCCGCAGACGCCGGCCGGTCGGTCGTCCGTTTTTTTCGGCCAATACTGGACATATGTTTTTACGACTCCAATCGACAGCGGACGGCCCGATTTCGTTGAGATTGATGTGCAATACACCTCTGTAGCTCTAACGTTCAAAAGATAATCCGCACATTGAGTGAACTCGTGTTGCCTGGCTCGGAGGCTATGCTCGGGCCTTGTTTCAATACCGACGCCGAAAGTTATGGGACTCGAGTCCCACCGTCCTATCGTCAACGAGTGGCGCCAGGTTTACAATTTTTGCAGCACTTCGGGAACATTTTTACCGGCCGATCGTCACGGGTCGGGACCCCGGCGTCGCGAGCCTCGGTCCACGGGTCCGACGTCGTTTCGTGCCGACCTAATATTTGATTTCTCGGAAACTATCAGAGCCACAGGGTTGGATTTTAGGAAGGACGGGTGGCTTGGCCTTGCCTCCCGCCGGTGCACAGGGTTGCCACGGACCATAACCGACGGCCCGAGTGGCCGAGGCGTCGCGACGCCTGATACTTTGAAATCAACGACAGGGCGAAGGAGCTGCTTCCTAGGGTGATGATTTTTTCGGGGACGAGTTCTTTTGTACTGAACTACGCTCGTTGTGACGCGACCAAATGAGGAACCCGGCGTCGAGAGCTCGGTCCACGGGCGCGGTTTCGTGCCTACACTAATTATTTTATTTCTCGGAGACTGTCGGAGCCACAGGGTTGGGATTTTCTTTGTATGGAAGACGGGGCGGCTTGGGCCTGCCTCGCGCCCGGGTGCTTTGCAGTTGCCACGGGACCCATAAACGACGGCCCGAGCCACGGGGCGTCCGACGCCTTGCATAATTTGAGTTCACCGCCAGGGGCGAATTGCTTGTCCTAGGGTTGTGAATTTTTGAAATAGTCTTTCTTATGACACGCTCGTGTGAGTCACAAGGAAACGCGGCGTCGCGACGCCTTCCCCTTTTCTCCGTCCGTTTCGGTTGGGATTTTTTAGGCAAGTTCCGTCGTAGGTAGGGTACGGGCTATTGTATTCCGTAAAAGTAGCACAACCCCGTACGACATCTAAGCCCACACTTTCGGTTCCGGCGTCGCGACGCCGGCCGACGCGGCGGTCCCGTGCGTCGTTTTTTTGCAATTGACCTATGGTTTGTTTACGACCGCCAATCGACGCGGCGGGCCGATTTCCTTGAGATTGATGTGCAATTACACCTCTGTAGCTAATAACAGTTCAAAAGACATCGCACATTGAGTGAAACTCGTGTTGCCTGGCTCGGAGGATATGCGGGCATAAATGGTTCAAACCGACGCCGAAAAAGGTTTGAGGACTAGAGTTCCCACCGTCCTATCGTCAACGAGTGCGCCAGGTTTTAAATTTTTTTGCAGGCACTTCGGAACATTTTTTCCGAGCTCGATCGTCACGGTTCGGACCCGGCGTCGCGACGCCTCGGTCCACGGGCGTCGTTTTAGTGGCCGACCACTAATTATTTTATTTCTAGGAAACTATCAGAGCCACAGGGCTGGAGTTTTTATGGAAGACGGGTGGCTTGGCCTGCCGCCCTCCGGATTGCAGTTGCCACGGACCCATAACCGGACGGCCCGAGCCCACGGGCGTCGCGGACGCATGCATACTTTGAAATCACGCCCATGGCGAAGGCGCTTCCTAGGGTGATTGATTTTTCGACGAGTCTTTTGTAATGACTACGTCGTGTGACGCGAATGAGGAACCAGCGTCGCGACGCCTCGGTCCAAGGCGGTCGTTTTCATGCCCGACACTAATTATTTAATTCTCGGAGACTATCGGAAGCCACAAGGGTTGGGATTTTTATTGGAAGACGTGGGCTTGGCCCTTGTTGCCTCCCGCCGGTGCAGTTGCCACGGAACCCATAACGGCGGCCAGAGCCACCCGGGGCTGTGTTCGCGGACGCCTGCATACTTTGATGTTCACGACCAGGGCGAATGCTGCTTCCTTAGGGTTGTGAATTTTTTGGGAACTTAGTCTTTTCTTATGACAACGCTCGTGTGACGTCACAAGGAAACGCGGCGTCGCGATGCCTTTCCCATTTCTCCGCATTTGCGGTTTGGAGATTTTTTTAGGCCACTTCCGTGTAGGTAGGTCCCGCTATTTGTCTGTAAAGTAGCACACCCGTACGACAATTCCACGCCAACACTTTCGTTCCGGGCGTTCGCGACCGCCGGCCGACGCCGGCGGTCGGGAGTTCGTTTTTTCGGCCAATGACCTATGGTTTTTACGGGAGCCAATCGGACGGCGGCGCGGCCGATTTCCTTGAGATTGATGTGCCAATACACCTCTGTAGCTCTAACCGTTCAAAAGATATCAGCACATTGAGTGAAACTCGTGTGCAGGCTCGGAGGCTATGCTCGGGCCTTGGTTCAACCGACGCCGAAAGGTTTGGGACTCGAGTCCCACCGTCTTATCGTCAACGAGTTGCGCCGGTTTACAATTTTTGCCAGGCGACTGCAGGAACATTTTTCCCGGCTCGATCGTTCGTAGCGGTTCGGAGCCGGCGGTCCGCGGGACGCCTCGGTCACGGGCGTCGTTTTCGTGCCGACACTAATTATTTATTTCTCGGAAAACTATCAGGAGCCACAGGGCTGGGATTTTTATGGGAAGACGCAGGTGGCTTGGCCTGCTCCCGCCTGTGCAGTTGCCACGGACCCATAAACCGACGGCCGAGCCAACGGGTCGTCGCGACGCATGCATACTTTGGGAAATCACTGCCAGGGCGAAGGCTGCTTCCAGGGTGATGATTTTTTCGGGGGACGAAGTTCTTATGGTAAGACTACGCTCGTGTGGGGACGCGAATGAGGAATCCGGCGTCCTGACGCCTCGGTCCAGGGCGTATTCGTTTTCTTGCCCGACCATAATTAATTTTATTTCTCGGAGGGGACTATCGAGCACAGGGTTGGGAATTTTTATGTGAAGACGGGGCGGTGGCCTGCCTCCCGCCGGTGGTAGTTGCACGGGACCAATAAACCGACGGCCCGAAGCCACGGGCTGTCGCGACGCCTGATAATTTGAGTTCAGCCCAGGGGCGAATGTGCTTCCTAGGTTTGTGAACTTTTTGGAAACTAGTCTTTTTTATGACAACGCTCGTGGACGACAAGGAAAACGCGTTCGCGACGCCTTCCCATTTCTCCGTCGTTTCGGTTTGGAGATTTTTTTAGCCAACTTCCGTCGTAGGTAAGGGTCCCGGGATATTTGTACCGTAAAGTAGCACACCCCGTATGGACATCTACGCCACACCTTCGGTTCCGGGCGTCGCGACGCCGGCCGACGCCGGCGGTCGGCGTCGTTTTTTCGGCAATTGGCCTATGGTTTTACGACGCCAATCGACGCGGCGCCGATTTCCTTGAGATTGAGTGCAATAACACCTCTGTAGCCTCTAACGTTCAAAAGATATCGCCACATTAGTGAACTCGTGTTGCCTGGCTCGGAGGCTATGCTCGGGCCCTTGGTTCAACCGACGCCGAAAGGTTTGGGGGGCTCGAGGTTCCCACCCGTCCTATCGTTCAAACGAGTGGGCGCCAGGGTTTACAATTTTTTGCAGGCACTTCGGAGAAACATTTTACCGGCTCGATCGTCACGGTTTCGGACCCCGGGCGTCGCGACGCCTCGGTCCACGGGCGTGACGTTTTTCGTGCCGACACTAATTATTTATTTTCGGAAAACTATCAGAGGCCCACAGGGCTGGGATTTTTATGAAGACGGGTGGATTGGCCTGCCTACCGCCGGTGCAGTGCCACGGACCCATAACCGACGGCCCGAGCAAACGGGCGTCGCGACGCCTGCCTTACTTGAAATACGGCCCAGGGCGAAGGCTGCTTCCTAGGGTGATTGAGTTTTTCGGGACGAGTCTTTTGTACTGACTACGCTCGTGTGACGGCGAATGAGGAACCCGGCGTCGCGACGCCGCGGTCCACGGGGCGTCGTTTCGTTGCCCCGACACTAATTATTTATTTCTCGGAGACTGTCGGAGCCAAGGGGTGGGAATTTTTATGGAAGCCGAGCGGACTTGGCTGCCTCGCGCCGGTGGCAGTTCGCCACGGAACCCATAAACGACGCCCGAGCCACGGGCGTCCCGGCGACGCCTGCATACTTTGAGTTCACGCACAGGGCGAAGCTGCTTTCTAGGGTTGTGAATTTTTGGAACTAGTCTTTTTTCTCTATGGGACAACGAGCGTGGGACTCACAAGGAACCGCGGGCGTCGCGGACGTCCCTTCCCATCTCTCCGCGTTTCGGGTTTGGAGATTTTTTAGGCCAGTTCCGTCGTAGGTTAGGGTTCCCGGCATTGTACCGTAAAGTAAGCCACCCACGTACGAACATTCTACGCTACACTTTCGGTCCGGGCGTCCGCGACGCCGGCCGGACCGCCGGCGGTCGGCGTCGTTTTTTGCGGCAATTGACCAGGTTTTCGACGCCAAATCGATCAGCGGCGGCCGATTTCTTGAGATTGATGTGCAATACACCTCTGTAGCTCTTAACCGTTCAAAAGATATCGCACATGACGTGAACTCGTGCGCCTGGCTCGGATGGATATGCTCGGGCCTTGTGTTCAACCGACGCCGAAAGTTTGGACTCGAGTCCACCGTCCTATCGATCAACGAGTGGCGCCAGGTTACAAATTTTTGCCAGGCACATCGGGAACATTTTTTTTTTTTTTCCCCCCCCGGCTTCGACGTCACGGTTCGGACCCCGCGTCGCGGGACGCCTCGGTCCACGGGGCTGTCGTTTTCGTGGCCGACACTAATGATTATATTCCGGAAACTATCAGAAAGCCACAGGCTTGGGATTTTTATTGAAGACGGGTGGCTTGGCCTGCCTCCCGCCGGTGCAATTGCCACGGGACCCATAACCGACGTTCCGAGCCACGGGCCGGTCGCGACGCCTGCATACTTTGAAATCACGCCCAGGGCGAAGGCGGCTTCCTAGGGTGATTGATTTTTCGGGGACGAGTCTTTGTAAGACTACGCTCGTTGTGACGCGAATTGAGGAATCGGGCTTCGTCGCGCGCCTCGGTCCACGGGCGTCGTTTTCGGCCGACACTAATTATTTTATTTTCTCGGGACTGTCGGAGCCCACAGGGTTAGATTTTTATGGAAGACGGGCGGCTTGGCCATGCCTCGCGCCGGTGGCAGTTGCCACGGACCCAAACCGACGGCCGAAGCCACGGGCGTCGCGACGCCTGCATACTTTCGAGGTCACGCCCAGGCGAATGCTGCTTTCCTAGGGTTGTGAATTTTTGGAAAACTAGGTCTTACTATGACAACGCTCGTGTGAGTCACAAGAAAACGCGGCGGTCGCGAACGCCTTCCATTTCTCCGCGTTTCGGTTTTGGAGATTTTTTAGGCCAGTTTCGTCGTAGGTAGGGTCCGCTATTTGTACGTTTAAAGTGACACCCTTACGACAATCTACGCCACACATTCGGTTCCGGGCGTCGCGGACGCCGGGCCGGGACGCCGGCGGGTCGGGCCGTGTTTTGTCTTGCAATCGACCTATGGTTTTTACGACGCCAATCGACGCGCGGCCGATTTCCTTGAGATTGATGTGCAATTACACTCTGTAGCTATAACCGTTCAAAAGATAATCGCACATTGGAGGTGAACGTTCGGTGTTGCCTGGCTCGGAGGCTATGCTCGGGCCTTGGTTCAAACAGACGCCGAAAAGGGTTGGGGACTCGGTCCCACCGTCTATCGCAACGAGTGGCGCCAGGTTTCAATTTTTTGCAGGCACTTCGGGAACATTTTTTTCCGGCTCGATTCGTCACGGTTCGGACCCCGGCGTCGCGAGCCTAGTGTCCACGGGCGTCGTTTTCGTGCGACACTAATTATTTTATTCTCGGAAACTATCAGAGCCACAGGGCTGGGATTTTATGGACGACGGGTGGCTTGGCCTGCCTCCAGCCGGTGCAGTGCCCCGGACCCCTAAACCGACGGCCCGAGCCACGGGCGTCGCGGACGCTGCATCTTTGCAAATCACGCCCAGGGCGAAGGTGTCCTAGGGTGATGATTTTTCGGAACGACTCTTTTGTAATGACAACGCTCGTGTGGGAACGCGAATGAGGAACCGAGCGTCGCGACGCTCGGTCCAACGGGCGTCGTTTTCGTGCCGACACTAATTATTTTATTTCTCGGAGACTATCGGAGCCACAGGGTTGGGATTTTTCAAGTAGACGGGCGGCTTGGCCGGCCTCCGCCGGGGCGTTGCACGGACCATAAACCGGACGCGCCCGAGCCACGTGCTTCGCGACGCCTGCATACTTTGAGTTCACGCCCAGGGCGGAAATGCTGCTTCTAGGGGTTGTGAATTGTTGGTTGAATGCGGACGTTGCGAACGCACTTCCTAGGGGAAGATCGGCGCGGTATCCACCTCATTCGAATCGTTATTTTTTTCTTCAAAATTAACATACCAGTTTGCCGAGCTCTGGGACGCCATTTTACATTTTTTCAAAAATGTCGGAAAAAAAAATAATGGGTCCGATCGACTTCTCGCCCGGCCCATTCGACGCGGTACTTTTTCTGAAAATTACATTACCGGTCTGGGGTTGGCAGTTCAACGGGCGCCGGCAATCGCGTCCGAAAGCGGATTTTGTTCGACGGACGCCGGGTCGGTCGCGTGCCCTTCCGTCGCAACGATCGGCGCCCGGTCTTGCGCGCCGAAAAGTAGCATCGATCTTTCGCGTAAACGACCACGTTGGTGAGACGTCGAAAAAAGCCGATCGGACTGGACGGAAATACGACGCTGAGCGAGCGACTGGCGCACCGGACGGATGCGAAAATGACCTCACTGGGGCGTCGCCACGCCCTTCCTATGAGGACCGGGAAGCGAAACCCCTCGATCGAAGCGTCTCGACCTCGTTGCACATTTACGCGTAAGCCATTTTGACGGGGTGAAAAACTCGACCCGCAAAATCGCCGGCGAAAGTCGCCCTTTTTAACCGAATTGCGGACGTTGCGAACGCCCTCCTATGGGAACCGATCGGCGCTTTATCCCCCTTTCTTCGAATCGTTATTTTTTTTTCAATTTACATACCATTCCCGAGCTTCTGACGCCAAATTTTTAAATTTTCAAAATTCGGAAAAAAAAATGCGTCCGATCGACTTTCGCCCGGCCCATCGACGCTTTTATTTTTTCTGAAATTACATCCCGGCTGGCGTTGGCAAGTTCAACGGGGCGCCGTCAATCCCCGCCGAAAGTCGGATTTTCGAGGGAAAACGCCGGTCGTCGCCGTGCCCTTCGTCCACCGATCGGGCCCGTCTGCGCCAAAATTTAGCACGATCTTTCGCGTAAACGACCACGTTGGTGAAACTTCAAAAAGCCGATCGGACTGGACAAAACGACCGCTGAGCGAGGGGATGCGCGACGGATTGCAAAATGACCGCACTTTGGGGCGTCGCCAGGGCCCCTTCCTAGGGACCGATCGGGAAGCCAAACACCTGATCGAACGTTCGACCTCGTGCACATTTCCCGCGAAGCCATTTTGACGGGGATGGAAAACTCGACCGCATCGCCCGGCCGAAAGTCGCCCTTTTTACCGAATTGCGGACTTTCCCGACGCCCTTTCCCTATGGGACCGATCGGCGCGTTTCCACCTCATTCGAATCGTATTTTTTCTTCAAATTACATACCAGTGCCGAGCTCTGACGCCATTTAAATTTTTCAAAATTCGGAAAAAAAAAATGGCTTTCCGATCTATTCTCGCCCGGCCCATTCGACGCGTTATTTTTTTCTGAATATTTACATACGTCTGGGGTGGCAATTCAACGGCGCCGGCAATCGCCGCCGAAAAGTCGGATTTTTCGACGGGACGCCGGTCGTCGCCGGCCCCTTCCGTGCACCGATCGGCGCCCGGCCCTGCGCCAAAGTGGGCTCGCTTTCCCCGAAACGCCACGTTGGTGAGAACGTAAAAAGCGATCGGATGGACGAAAACGACCGCCTGAGCGAGCGACTGCGCGACGATTCCCGAAATGACCGCACTTTGGGGCGTCGCCACGCCCTTCCTATGGGACGATCGGGAAGCCAAACACCTCGATCGAAGCGTCCGACCTCGTGCACATTACACGTAAGCCATTTTGACGGGGGTGGAAATCTCGACCCGCAATCGCCGGCGAAAGTCAAATTTTTACCGAATTGCGGACGTTGCGACCCCCTTTCCTATGGGACCGATCGGCGCGTTATCCACCCATTCGAATCGTATTTTTTTCTTCAAATTACATCCAGTTGCCGTTTTTTAAAATTTAAAAATTTTTTAAAATTGGAAAAAAAAGGGGGGCCCGC
>JAMZAV010012477.1:0-17408 GCA_024449915.1 Sweltsa coloradensis | reverse complement strand
TTCAGCGCTATTTGACCTCCTTAGTCAGGTTTCAGAGCCGTGACTCCACTCATCGAGTTCACACGTACGTATGACTATCTCTTTGCTCAGAGTTGGAGTGATCTCGGAATTACTTGCGACTCGCACGCTACCTGGTGAGGAATTGAGAGACTAGCGTGCTTTGTAGACAATTTCTCAAACTAAACTTTGCACACGTATCTCTCTTCTCCGACGACTGCCAGAGCTTGCCTCTAGTTTCGGGTAGTAGTATACTCCTCTTTTTACTAGCTGTTGTTTGCGAGGTAGTTGTTTTCTCTTAAATGGCCTTGTACGATTAGCAGAGCCATGCTCTGTAATTGTTCTTTGTACAATGTACAATGAAATTGAAATGAAATGAAAATGTCTGCAAAGTTATAAATAAGATAGTTTGTTGTTATCATTAAATAGAAGAATAAACCACTAACTTCATGTTCTATTATAAGTTTCCGCTGTGTTCAGAAATGTTTTAAAACAATGTGAGACAGGACAAATCAACGAACCTTTCACGTCTGGTTGTCTGAGCGCGGAACTTGGTTGGCGACTACATCAACTGAAGCCGTGGACACCTGAAACAAGACAAGAATAGGGAGACTTGGATTGAATGGATTTGTGTACATTATTTATTTGGATTGACGGAGCGTCAAACCCTAGGACATATTGCGCCACTCTATCTTAGGGGATATGGGAAGGGGGGGGCGCATGCTGTCAGAACCAGCCACGGTTAAGGGGAGGAAGGGGGGTTTCTTACTTCATGGTAGTCATCGTCTTTTTCATCGTTCTTTGTGTAATTGCCATCGTCTTCGATGATGTCGTCAAGGGAAAGAAGAGGCGTTCCGACGACGCTTGCTAGAGCTTGCCTCTAGTTTTGTAGAGTAATACACTACCTCTTAAAAGCTGATGATTGTCTGGTGGACGTTCTGTCTTAAATTGCCTTATACGATTAGCAGAGCCATGTTTTGGCCAGTTCTACCCGGGTTCAGACGGAGAAAAACTACTCGGGATTAATAAATAAACAGTTGGCGCCATTATTCAAGATGGCCGTCAAATAACATTTGAAATAAATCTCCTTTTCGTTTATTCAATAAAATTGATGCTAGGTATGTATGAGTACAAATATTTACATTTCACTAATTCGATTGCGATTTTTTCTATAGCTACATACTCGATTCTAATACGAATATTTTTGCATTATTGATTTTCGAGACGATGAGTGGTGATAGTAAGGTTGCAGGAAAGTTACTAAATCCCATGCTTTATACCGGACATGAACCCGCGACCTAGGAGTGTCAAAACACATGAGACAGATGTAGCCACTATAGAACCCCTGGAGAAACTAGGGCGCTTCAACAGAGTGGGTCATATTGCGCCGCATGTGATATCCTTAGTGAATAAATTTCTCGAGTTTGTTGTTTGTTGATGATAAGGGATAGGATGTTCCCGACATCTCCTGGTTTTTCTATTGGTAAATATATGCCTCATAAATAGTTCTAAGTTTGTTTTAAGGCTCTGGGACAAAATCTACCTCGGGGTCAGACGGGGGTACGTCGTGGTTGTCGTCGTCTATGTCTTCGTTTGTTTTGTCATGTTAGTGTCGTCGGGGAGGTCGTCAAGGGGATGGGGAGGGGTTCACGACGACGACTGCCAGTGCTCGTCTCTAGTTTCGGGGAGGTTTGTTGCTCGTACAGAAATGAAAGGAACCACATACACCAATGAGTTGAAACCACTTGGGATTCCCTGCGAAAGTAGTGTTCAAAACGAGATTCGGGACATACTACGACTTCGTGAGAACTCGGGCACTCGAACCGGGATGGCCATATTGCACGGCCAGTGGCATTGTACGTTAGAGAACTGAATTTTGTGTTTGTTTTTTATATTGTTTTCTTTTCTGACTTAATTAACAAATAGAATATGATAAAGAGAATAGTAATAATTTTTTTTTAAATAGATGAAACAGTTTAGATAATTATTAATCCTGTCAAATAAGAATTTTTGAAGGAAAAAATTGCAATGTCGCTGAATTTTTGCAGAGACCTTCCTTAAATGATACTTATGAACATACTAAAACTCCCCTACAATCGGACTGGAGCTTCGGCCGCCATATTGGAAAATGGCGGCCAAAAAGTGTTGATTATCGAATATCTCCATATTGGTTGGAGATAGACAAAATGTTTCAATGGCAAAAATATTCCCCATTCAATTCCCTACAAAAAGGTGTATTCTATAGTTTTGGTAGGGGCAAAGGTTACGTCACAAAATCGTGGTTTATATGTTGCTCATTGGAGTACCAGCTTATTTCCTAATTTCACGCCCAGCATCAAACAATGCCCGGTAAATCCGTGAGAAATCGATTGAAATACAAAAGGACTTTTGTACGGGGTTCATGAAAGCTTCCATTAGTATTTTAAAAAATCAGGTCTGCAAAATAGGATTTTGCATTTACCCGGAATTTGGTTTTTCATTGTTGGCATTTCCTCAAAAAAGCCGTATTTGACTGTCCATTATTAAGCACTTAATAGCATTGGAGGACAAATTCTTTTTATGCACACTGAAATGACTTAAATAATGATCCGATTACAGCCAAAGTTTAAATCCAATATGGCTGCTAATTCCTAATATCCTCAACATCAAAGTGAATTATGTAACAAAAAGAGTGTAAAAATAGCACGAAAACAGTATTCATATTGTGAATATTAGGAATTAGCAGCCATATTGGATTTAAACTTTGGTTGTAATTGGATCATTGTTTAAGTCATTTTAATGTGCGTAGAAATAATTTTTCCTACAATGCTAAATAGTGCTTAATAATGGACAGTCAAATATGGTATTTTTTAGGAAATGCCAACAATGGAAAAACCCAAATTCCGGGTAAATACAAAATCCGATTTCGCAGACCTGATTTTAAAAAATACTAATGGAAGCTTTCATGAACCCCGTACAAAAGTCCTTTTGTATTTCAATCGATTTCTCACGGATTTACCGGTCATTGTTTGATGCTGGCGTGAAAATTAGGAAATTAGCTGGTACTCCAATGAGCAACATATAAACCACGATTTTGTGACGTAACCTTTGCCCCTACCAAAACTATAGAATACACCTTTTTGTAGGGAATTGAATGGGGAATAGTTTTGCCATTGAAACATTTTGTCTATCTCCAACCAATATGGAGATATTCGATAATCAACACTTTTTGGCCGCCATTTTCCAATATGGCGGCCGAAGCTCCAGTCCGATTGTAGGGGAGTTTTAGTATGTTCATTAGTATCATTTAAGGAAGGTCTCTGCAAAAATCAGCGACATCGCAATTTTTTCCTCTAAACGTCAATATCAGATCTTATTTGACAGGATTATATGGTAAAACAAATTACTTCGAATACGGGTTTAAAAAAGTTTGTCGACGTTGTCATATCCATAGGTAAACATCAACGAGTAGGATATTTTCATTAATAAAACCAAGTTTTAAGGATTAAGGGCGCGTCAACCGTCAGGTCAGAATACGCCGCTCTCGCCTTGGGGATACAGGAGTAAAATCCTGCGCTGGTCAGAAACAGTCATGGGTAGGGGGAGGAACGTGGAGGATTTCACATTGCGGTAGTCATTGTCTTTGTCATCGTTCGTGTTGTCAATGTCGTCATCATCGTCGAGAAGGCCGTCAAAAGAGTGGGAGAGGTCAACGACGACGACTGTTAGAGCTCGCCTCTAGTTTTGGGGAGCAATGTGCTCCGCTATACTTACTCGCTGATGTTTGCGAGATACTCATTCCTCGCCTTAGCAGAGCCACGCTCTGGGTCTAGCTAGGAACAGTTTCGCAAGTTAGATAGAGTTTCTTGTTAAAGAGTTATCCCCAACGAAAACAAAAATTTGTAAAAGAACAAAAAAAACAGCAGCCAAGCTCTCTTTCAAAAGTCTTTGGCTGTGAATGCTGTGGAGGAGGGGTCCATGCCCACGGGTAGAAGAGGACAGGGGAGAAATCTCACGTCGCGATCGTTATTGTCTTTGTCATCGTCGTCGGGTGGTTGTCAAGAGAAAGGGGGCAAGGTCCCCGACGACGATTCGGAAAGAAATATTATAAATTTGAATGAGAAATTTAGAAAGTTTTTCGCCGTTATCACATGGTAGAAGTTCTTCATATGATTGGGAGAGATCGATTTGCGTGCGCAAGGCATCATATTTGGTACATTCTGCTATCACATGATGTACGGTTAAAGGTACATCACATGTGTCACATCTTGCAATAAATATTTTCTCTGGTTAAGAGGTTTCCGTGAGTCAGACGTGTGTGGCCTACACAACAACCTCCTCAATATAAAAGTTTAAATTGTACGTTGTTTGTTTAAAAGCTAATTGTATATAACTAAAAGACGCAGGAGTGTATGTGGTGGTTACAAAGCAATGTCACTATTTTATTTTGGACACTATTCATGCTCAAACTTGAATCAAGTTTGACCCCCCCCCCCCTCGCACGCGCGATTATCAAACAAATATCTGCCAGGAGTGTTTCACTTTTGAACGCACATTAAGTTCACCAGAAAAATAAATAAATACATTCCTTTAGAGTCTACTCTGCACTCAATCATTTTACTGATTTAGTGGGGGAAAGTAATCCAAAGCATGAAGCTAACCATGTAGGCCCCGACGCAATCGACGAGTGAGCGTTAACCACGGATAACCCGCGGATCAACGCCAGAATCAACAAGGCCGATTCAGAACAACTTTAAAAATTATTATGTGTCTGGTTGCAAGGGCGGCTCCAAAGTCACCGTTTGTCAAATTCATAAGAAGAGAACTGATGGACTTAAGTCAAAATCTAAAGTTATAAAACTTCTGACTTTGAGGGAACCGATCCCTGGGCCTTCTGCAGTGGAAGCAGATACGCTAACCACAAGACCAAGGAGCCACAGAATGATGATATGTTCAACGGCGACATGGGAATCTAGGGAGCTTCAAACTGGTTAGGTCATATTGCGCCGCCTGTGATAGTGTTTAATAAATTATTCAGATCGTTATATAGTTTTATAAATTAACGAAAAGAAAAGAAGGTGATGGAGATGTTAATAATAGCAAAAGAGAAATAAGTTATTTGAAGAAAAACTAAGTGGTAATGATGTCCGAATTGGCCTACCACAAAATGGTTAAAAATTGATGGTTCGACACTTTTCAGGTGCTCGACAGGCAATGTCCAGCAGTGGCCAGAAGTGCCGGCGAGTAGCCATCATTTTACCATTACTTACGTTTTTGGTGGGTTCATATGAGAGTTTAAGAAAGTTTGTCGCTGTTATCATATGATAGAACCTAGTCATGGGAGAGATCTAATTGCGAGCGCAAGGCATCATATTCAGGCATGTTAAAACCCAAAAGTAAACCTTTGATGTTTAACTAAGTGTGGTTGGGAGTTTATTTGTATTGAGGGCGCTTTTAACCGTAAGGTCATAACGTGCAACTGAATGTTCAAACTCAGGACCAGACAAACCCACAAAGTATACGGCGCTCTTTTCCCAAACTGGAAGTAGAGTAACAGGGTATTGCTTGCGACTCTCACGCTACCGTGTGAATAAACCTTTTAAGTAAGGATGGCCGGGTAGGTGACTAACAGGTTATTAGGGTGTTAGGAAAACTGATAAGAAGGTTTCTCAACTTCTTTAAATTTGGGGAAAACACTCCCGTAGGTCCTGATCAGTGGCCCCGCTGACCATATAAGACCAGGAGCAATTTGCTCCTGGTCCTAAAGGGGGGTGGGTGGGTGGGGTCCCCAGGGACCCACCCACCCCATTTTATTTTGTATTTTTTTATTTTTTTCATACTTCATTTACCTCCATATTTAGGACATTGTAAACAATTAATAATAAACTATATCTACATAGTTGTTTTCCGAGGGTTTTCCCAAAAAACTTGTGAATGAGTTATAAGTTCTAGAAATCGTAAAATCGAAAAATTGCGATTTTTCATGTGAAACAATTTTAAGATTGCGCTCAAAAACGTGGCAGTTCTAAGTTCAGAGTTTTCAAAGGGCCCTCCAGAAAATTTCATCGCAATTGGTGTATCGGTTTACCCGGCCGGAATCGTGTGACAACACACAAAAATACAGAAGAAAAAACAAAAAAAAAAAAAAAAAACATTCCGGATTTTTTTCTCCACTCCACTCCAGTGAAGTGAAATGGAATCTTCGCTTCGCTCGCTACGCTCTTCCAATCAATGAAACCCCCTTTTTTAGGTAAATAAACCTATTTTAAAAATATATTATTGAGAACAAAAGTTTTACTAGTTCACTTCGAAGTTCCTTCAGTGGGTGGATCCCGTTGATGTTGGGGTCCCTCACATTTGTCGACGTGTCGTAACAAAAAACAACAAGTCGTTCGCCTGTTTAAATGTGTTCTTTATTTGTTCATATTTTATCGATGTATCTAAAAAATTAAAAGATTGGTGGTTTGATCTTGTAGTTAGAATTCAATTTGACTTGATATTGCACATGATTTATTCAATTAAAAAATATTTCATTCCTCTATGTTGGAGAGTAACATTACTGAATTGTAATCTTCTACCATATCAAGTACCAAAAAAGTACACAGGTCTGATAAAGTTTATTATTCATTATATAAACAGCTGTTAAAATAAATCACATAAAAAGACCCCTGTTTTAGCCAACGGGTTTGTTGTTCTTTAAATCTTTAAATATGTTTTCTGTATTTTGTGCATCATATAACGATGTATCTTAAATGTAAGAGGTTTGGGTATGATTTTATTTTCCACAAGGAAATAAATTTGACTTGATATTTTACATACGTTTCTTCAATTAAAATATTTCATTTCTCTTTGTTGGAGGGTAATGTTACTGAATTGTTATCTTCTAGAATCTAGACTTCTGGCACCTGTCCTGCTGTCCCTAGAAAAAAAATACCCGGTACGGTAATTGTCCCCGTTTTTCTTTTAGGACGTTTCATAATATAAACTGTTTGAACAAATCAAATGAAATCAAACCTATCTATCGATCAAATTTCTAAGTGCAAAACGGGGACCAGACCAGCCAGGGGCGTGAAATTAGAACAATGAAACGTCTTGGGGACTGATGGGAAATTTTTTTTTTTCTTGCATGTAATGGGTTGTATTCTGTTACCAAAAAGGTATTTTTCTAGTGCTTAAAACTCGTTAAAACGCACCAAACACACCCCAAAAATTGAAAAATTTTCCGGGGCTATGCGCTCCGGACCCGCGTGTTGTATGGGGGGTGAAAATTAAGAACAATGAAAACGTCTTGGAGGACTGATGAATTTTGTTTTTTTCTTGCATGTAATGGGTTTGTATTCTGTTTCCAAAAGGTATTTTCTAGTGCTTAAAACTCGTTAAAACGCACCAACACACCCTAAGAATTGAAAATTTTTCCGGGCTATGCGCCCCCGGACCCGCATGTTACCTGGGGGGCTACCCCCCAGACCCCCCCATTCATGTGTTTTTTTTGTGAGGGTGGGTGGGTCCTGTAAGAGGGGCTTGCTCCTGTTCGATTCAAGGGTTCAGCGCGCCACGGGTCCTGATACCCCGCTGAGATGGATTGTTTAACTTCTGGATGATGTCCATATGATAAGGGAATGCCCGAGGGCTGTTACAGAGGACTCACTTCCAGCATTCGCATTAAACTACTAAAGAAAACCTCGGGGAAAACTTTCAGTCAGGATTGCCGGTGGTGGGATTCGAGCCTGTGACCTCCCTCATCAGAGTCTTAAAACGCTACGTAGACTATCTCTTTGCTCAGAATTAGAGTGATCTCGGAATTACTTGCGACTCGCCGCTACCTGGTGAGGAATGAGAGAACTAGCGGCTTTGTAGACAATTTCTAAAACTAAACTTTGCACAGGTATCTCGTAGATTAGGTACATTTAAATATTCAACGAACTCACAGTACGATGTGAGAAACTAGGGCGCTTTAACCGGTTAGGTCATATTGCGCAGCCTGTGTTATTGTTAATTATATGAGGTAATGGTGTGTTTGATGGATATATTGTTTTTTTTTTTTTAATTACTTATTTTTTTTAAAGATATGATATTGATAGCAAAGGCAATTTAATTTTTTTATTTAAAAATTAAACGCAATAAGAATGTATGTAAAATAAAAATTTTGATATACGGTCGCCGTAATTTTATGATAAAAGACTCTAAATTAAAAAATTCCTATTCTATGACACTTTTCCGCTGTGTTCAAAGGGACAATTACAACTAACAAATGGACACACCGCATTTACTAGCTGATGTTTGCGAGGTGGACTTTTTCTCTTGAATGGTCTTTAAACGTTAGCAGAGCCATGCTCTGGGACAATTCTACCCCGGGCACAGACGGGGACGCCCGGTGAAATTCTCTCACGACCGGGGAAGAGATTTTTCACTCGCCCGATCGGCCGAAAAAAAAAAGAAAGAAAAACACTACGTCTCTTACTTTCTAAGTGGGCTTCCACGAACCCACTTGCCGCTGTATTAGCGTATGCAGATATTCGTTCACCAGGGGTTCCACCGACGACGACTTGAGAAACTCGGGCGCTTCAACGGTTAATATTGCGCCGCCTGTGATAATGAAAGTTGAGGAGATGGAGTTAGTGGAGGTGTGTTTGATGTTAATTGTTTTCTAAGTGTAAAAATAACAAAAAAAGTGATGATGACAGAAATACAAAACAAAAGTTTTGTATTTAAATGAAAATAAATAAATTTGAGAAATATATGATGTATTTAATATATTTATATATATATTTGTTTTTGTATATTTGTATTTTAATGAAAATAAATAAATTTAAGAAATGTGTATGATGTGAATTCAATTTTGTTAAGTAGATTACATTGGATAAGAAATTTAGAAAGTTGGTCGCCCTTATCATATGATAGAAGTTCTTCATATGATTGATATAGATAAAATTGCGTACGCAAGGCATCATATTTACTTTATTATGCTAGCATATTATGTACGGTTCAAGGTTCATCACATGTTTCACATATGGGAATAACCTTTTCTCTGGTTAAGAGATATCCGTGTGTTAGGCGTGTGTGCCCTATACGAATTCTAGACAATACCACCTCTTCTCTACGTGAGAGTCGAGAGAAAGGAGGACGAATTTTATTAGTCAGTGTGGGCAAAACACTATGCAACTTTTTTTGCTCCACATCCCAAGATGCCTGTCGCAAATCCATCAATCTTTGCTTAAATCCACTCTTCACATCTGGAACGGGAACTAGATTGAAATCAACGTCGCGACGCTGGGATCTTCCTTAGCAGCCCGATCAGCGTGATTATTTCCCTCTATGCTTACGTGCCCAAATGGAATTATGCTATCCTGAACACAAAAGGTATTCTCCACAACGACAGCGTAGAATGTATTTAAGAGCTTCACGGATGGCGAATAACTCTGCAGTGAAAACTGATCACACGTCGCTTCGCCTGAAACGTTCAGTTATGGTTGAGCAATAAAATGCACTTCCAACCTTGTTGTCAATTTTGGAGCCATCTTTGAATACCAAAGTAAACCTTTGTTCTTCATGGCAAATCTTTCTTAAGTCAATTTTCAATACACTTTTGTTAGTAGAGTTTTTATCATAACGACAAAGGTCGAATAGGATAATCGGCTCTGGTGAAGACCAAGGTGGGTTATTGCTAATATTAAAATTAAAGTCTTTTGGCAGCTTAAATTCTATAAGATTACACAAAGGTTTACATCTCAATCCCGTAGGAAGGGTTGCCATGGGTTTGTTATCAAAGTGTCTGACATATTTCACAATAAAAAAAAATCCCGATTTTCTGGATGGTTATGCATACATTAAATTTTCATTACGTACGTACCCATCAAGAGGTTTCGCCGTTCTGCCAAGGAGGACACACCTGACTCGGCATACAAGCTGACTATACCTTGCTTGTTCGAAATGCACCAAGAGCAAGACGAAGACCACAATGGTGGACAGTGTCTAGAAGTTTAAGGGTTGTGTTACTTGCTGATCATATGCTAGCAGAATGTACCAAATATGATGCCTTGCGCATGCAATTTGATCTCTCCCAATCATATGAAGAACTTCTATCATATGATAACGGCGACAAACTTTCCAAATTTCTCATCCAAAGTAATCTATTTAACAAACTTTAATTAACTTCATACACATTTCTTTCTTTTCTTTATTTTCATTACATACATATTTTTCTTTTGCTATTTCTTTCTTCATCTTCAATTTATTTGTTATTTATACACTTAGAAAACAATCTAGTCATCAAACATACCTGCATTAACTCTTCTCATTTACTTTCATTCACAGGCGGCGCAATATGACCTAACCGGTTGAAGCGCCCTAGTTTCTCACGTCGTCGCCATAACAGTTGACGCGTCTAAATCTAGTATACGAAACATCTATAGTTCATCTTGGAGCAAACTAGAGATCGTAGATCCTCAACCTGCAAGTCCTATCTGCACCCCACGATGTATTGCTGAGAACTTTCAATAAGTTAGATTGATTTTCAACATGTATTTTTTGCGTGAATCAACAACGTGGTTTGGCCAATTAGCTTTTGTCAAATTCCCTGCGAGAAGACGACATTGGTTTTAATGGAAGGTTTCATTGTAGTGAGAGCTGCTAGCGGAAAAATATTGCAAATCGGATACCAGCGCCAAATTTTGCATGGGGTAGATAAAAATACAGCATTAAAAATCTGCCGGAGGCAAGCGATATCTCATCCACACCCTAAATCATCCAAAATAGAAATTCAAGCTCAACCAAAAAGAATTTTTTCAAATTAGTTATTAAAATTATGTAAAGTGTTTTAACCCAATCGGCCCATTTCATTTCCAAAAAACCCCATTTTTTTAACCCCCCTCCCCAATTTTTTATAAATTTTTTTCCTTGATTCCCGCATTTACCCGTGAGGCCCTAGGGGGTTATCGCTGAAATTTTCACGATGGGTTATAATAAACCCGAAAAATAATAAACCGCCGGGAGGAAGCGATATTCCACCCCCTTTTGTTTTCCCACCACCCTTAATTTGGGGAAAAAAAAACGCAGTATTTAATACATTTTGAATTTTTAATTGCTGATTAAAATTTGAGCGATGTGTTATAGTCCCGTCAACAAAAAATTTTATACAAAAACAAACAATTTTTCACCCCCAACCCTAAAACCCTACTTTAGTGACAAACACTGTTTAGTAAGTTTCCAAAATGAAATTTTGGGATGGGGTAGATAAAAAAAAAAGAATTACCATCCCTTGGGAGGCAAACAAAATTTTACCCCTGTGCCCTCTATATCCCTTA
Organism: Sweltsa coloradensis; assembly: GCA_024449915.1. Lineage (NCBI taxonomy): Eukaryota > Metazoa > Arthropoda > Insecta > Plecoptera > Chloroperlidae > Sweltsa > Sweltsa coloradensis. The sequence goes on along the minus strand of JAMZAV010012477.1, from coordinate 6,129 downwards.
AAATTGTATTTTGGGATAGGTCGTTTATACATTTAAAATTTTTAAAATTATCCCAATAAATTATGTCAAGCATGTTTTTCCCTCCAATAAACCAATTTCTCGTGTTTTTTTTACCCCCACCCCCAATGTGATTTTTTTCATCAACATTATTAGCATGAAATTTGGCATGGGGATAGAAAAAAAATAAAGAATTACATTCGTTTGGGGGGCAAACGATATTTATCCCTAGTGCCCCCCATCACCCCTTTAAAATTTGGGTTTTTTATAGGTCGTATTCTAACATTGTAATTTTTAAAATTATCCCAAAAATATTATGCTCAAGCATGTTTTTCCCTCCAAAAACCCAATTTTTTGATTTTTTTTTACCCCCACCCCTAATAGTGATTTTTTTCATCAACACTTATTAGCATAAATTTGGCATGGTGGTAGATAAAAATGTAAGAATTTCTATTCCGTTGGGAAAGTAAACGATATTCCACCCCAAGTACATCCCTTAAAATTGGAAAGATGTTCAATGATTCGTTTTTTTCATGGGTGTTTATCTGGAAGAAAGTATTCAATTAAAAATCTAATTAAAATTCAATAGTTTTTGGTTTATTTAAGAAATACAATAATATGCATGTTACAGCATTGGTATCTATGATTACATGGCACAAGTGGTATTTTTCATAAAATTTTGTTACGAGTTTTGGGGCTGTGATATACACTGTCACTTCAGACAAACAAACCGTCATTTGTTTAGAAACTGCATTGAGAAAAGAAGCAGCTAAAAAATACCAACTTGTATTATGTAATCATAGATACCAACGCTTTAACATGCTTATTATTGTATTTTCTTAATAAACCAAAAAACTATTGAATTTTAATTAAAATTTTTAATTGAATACTTTCTTCCAGATAACCACCCATGAAAAAAAAAAGAATCATTGAACACCTTTCCAATTTTAAGGATGTTTGGGGTGAAATATCTTTTATTCCCCAAAAGGGAATAGTAATTCTTAATTTTATCTCCACCATGCCAAATTTCATGCTAAAATTTTGATGAAAAAAAATCACTTTTTAGGGGGGGTAAAAAAAATCACGAAAAATTAGGTTGATTGGATGGAAACATGCTTAATAATATTTTTGGATAATTTTCCCAAAGTTAAGGGTGGTAGAGAACAAAAGGGGGTGGAATATCGCTTGCTCCCGGCGGATTATTATTTTTCAGGTTATTATGAACCATCATGCCAAATTTCTTTGCTGATAACTCCCTAGGTGCCTCACTGGTAAATGCTGGAAATCAAGGTAAAAATATTATAAACAATTAGGGATGGGGGTTGAAAAAATGTGGTTTAGGAAATGAGAATAGGCCGATTGGGTTTTAAAACATACTAAAACATAATTTCAATAACTAATTTGAATACAAATTCTATTTTGGTTTAGAGCTATGAATTATTCCAATTTTATGGGATGATTTAGGAGGTGTTGGGGTGGGATATCGCTTGCCTCTAGGCGGATTTTGAATTTTGATTTTTAAATTCCCCCATGCAAAATTTCGCACTGGTATCCGGATTTGCAATATTCAAGTGTTCCTTCCCCTTTACAGCTCTCACTATTGTTAAACGAGAGTTGAGTAAGAAAAGTTTTAACTCCATAAGAATAGCATTGTTGGTGGAGGCGCCGGGTACTCGCTTGATTTTATTATTTCTTTGCTATAAATCCAGTTCATATTACGGAGGATGGTATTTTATTAGGATACTATTTTTAGGTTAAGCAAACGTGACGGTGATTTTTGTTTGTTTGTTTATTTGGGTTAAAGACGCGTCAACCGTTAGGTCAAAATGCACCAATCTAGCCTAAGGGGACATGGGGAGGAGGGGCCCATGCTTATTAGAACTAGCCACGGGTAAGGGGCGGAAGGGATGTTTCTAACGTCGCGGTCGTCATTGTCTTTGTCATCGGTCGTTGTGTCATTGTCATCGTAGTCGTGAAGGTCGTCAAGGAAAGGGGGAGGAATCCTTGACGACGATAGTCAGAGCTCGTCTCTAGTTTCGGGAAGTAATAAACTCCGATCTTACTTGCTGATGTTTGCGAGGTGGACTTTTTCTCCCAACACCGACCCAACTTGCCGGACACGATTCCAAGATAAACTAAGTTTACTACAGAGAGACGACGACGACGTAAAGAACTAGGGCGCTTCTACCGGTTAGGTCATATTGCGCCGTCTGTGATAATGAAAGTTGATGAGATGAGTTAATGTTGCTAGAGCTCTCCTCTGGTTTCAGAGAGTAATATACTCCCCTACGTACTAGCAGATGTTTGCGAGATGGACTTCATCTCTTTCCTCGCCGTTTCCCATTAGCAGAGCCATGCTGTTGGCCAAATTCTACCCAGGGTCCAGACGCATTTTATCAAATTCAACCAAGATCTAGGATGGCTAGACGCAGAAATACATAAACCTTGAAACTATATAGCCCTCATTCAGTTCAGATACTGATCTTCACTATTACACCATCAAGCCTACCTTTAGTCTAATTCAAAGATTGAAGTTTTTTGTAGTTTATTTGGATGCAGGGCGCGTCAACCGTTAGGTCATAATGCACCTTCTCTAGTCTTAGGGTAAATGGGGTGTAAAATCGCATGCTGGTCAGAACCAGCCACGGGAAGGCGACGAAAGGTCTTTGTCATCTATCTTTCTTGAAGTAACAAATAATTTATTATTGACCAGAGACCTGCAATATAAATAGTCTCGGTCTATTTTGTCCAAGAGTGCGTCAATCATTTAGTCATATTGCTCCAATGAATATGTAGATGGCACAAGTGTGCTGGGACAGAACCAGCTAAGGGTTGGATAAGAAAGGTGTGAAATAGAGTTCAAATTGACACAAGGTCAATACTAGCTGGACCCAGCCATAGATGACTCGAGAGACAAGTCACCCTAGTGCAGAAACTGCTAGCCTTCCTTGTAGCCTAGCTGTTTAGCTAGGTCCCTACCAATCATTCTGTCGAGGCCAGGCCTGCAGTATACAACAAAATCAAATCCATCATAAACAAATCAACACTATTTACCTCAGCCCTTCAACAAATCGTCTTCTATCAAAGCAAATCCTAATATTTGTGACGATATTCAATATTATATTAGCCAATTGTGCAAACACGTCTGGCATTGCTCTGTGTGGCGTTTATACCTTCGCTTGTTTGGGATTTTCAACAATGTGTGAAGTGAAATAACCCCACGCGTCTGCGTCGTAGCACTACTTTCATTGCGCTCCGTAAAGAAATAGTTCTTGGTATTTATTTTCTAAGCGTTTGATTTATGTGCAATTACAATGCTTTTAGAGACGTTATATTAGTGCAATATTTGTTTCTATGATATTCTTTAGTTAAAAGATGCTGTTCTGTCATGTCATTAAGTTTAGCAATCATCTATGTAAACTAGGAAAACGCTTAAGTCCCGCCGCGTTGTTGGATGAGCGTAATTGGTGCATTGAGCTGCCATGTGTTATGCGAATTTTCTGTTGTTCTGTGGCAAAATAATGACTTAGTTGAAAATTTTTTAAAATTAAATTAAATTAAATTAAAAATTAAATTATTTTTTTAAATTAATCATAATTGTAAAAAAATCGTAAAATTGCGATTTTTATAAAAAATAGTTTCTCGATTGCGCTCAAATTTAACACTAATATATTAAATAAAAATATTAAGGTTCTGCGAAAAAATCATTACAATCGGATAAAGCATGTAGGTGTTATAAGTCAAAGAATTGTTTAAAAAAAAAAAAAAAACTGTAAAATTTCGTTTTTTATGATATATATTTTTTTAATTGCGTTCAAATTTCACAAGAATATCTAAATTCATAAAATAAAGGTTCTCTGCAAAAATCATTAAAATCGGATTTTTTCGATTTTTAAAAAATTTTCTTCGACTTATAACACCTACATGCTTTATCCGATTTTAATGATTTTTGCAGAGAACCTTTATTTATGAATTTAGATATTCTTGTGAAATTTGAACGCAATTAAAAAATATATATCATAAAAATCGAAATTTTACAGTTTTTTTTTTTTTTTAAAAAAAGAAAAAAAAACGTAAAATTGTGATTTTCATGAGAAAAAATTTTCCGATTGCGCTCAAAAACGTGGCAGTTCTAAGTTTAGAGATTTCAAAGGCCTCCATAAAATTTCATCGCAATCGGAGTATCGGTTTAGCCGGAATCGTGTGGACAAAAAAGACAAAAATACAAAAAAAAGAAAGAAAGAAAGAAAGAAAGAAAGAAATAAAAAACATACTGTTTTTTTTCTCCAGTGTAGTAGAATGGAATCTTCGCTTCGCTCGCTACGCTCGCGACGCTCATCCAAAAAACGTACTATTTACACGTGAAGCTGCATTAAGCGGCAGCGGTAGAGCGTAAGCTGCGCAGATGCGAAGCCTTGGGTTAAGATCTCATTATCAACATGACCAATGGTTGTAAATATTCTTTTTTTTCCAATTATAAGTTGTGATGAAAATTGATATGGTTTGTATTAAATTTATAGGATACTATTGAAATTGAAAAAAATTCCTGGTGATATTTAGCAAAACCGCAATACGTAGTTCGCATGGTGCCTACAGAGAATTAAAAAAATGAATCGCAGGTCTTTATAATAGAAGACCTTCAATTAAGTTGGTCGAGATAATCTAGGACACTTTGCAAAATCAGCTATTTTGATATTATTGGAATGAGAAAATAAACTTCCCAACCCACAAGTAATCTTCTGAAATGTGAGTTATATGATGGGTAGGTCTCATTTTCCCCTAAATCTTATTTAAAAAAAAATTCATATTCTTAAGAGGATGGGATAGTCGCGAAATTAAAACAACGCGAAATTACAGTTTTTTCGTGATATCTCGAGAACGATGCAAAATATCTAAAAACTGATTGCAGACAGCCCTGTGGTTTTGGGAGAACTATAGCCTGTACGAAAAAATATTGTAATGTGATGATAATTAAGTTTTTTATTTGATATATTTAATTAATTAAATGCATTTCTTATACAAACCGCACCGATTATTATATTTGAATATTTTTTCTTGCATTATCTTGCTCTAACAAAACCACAGGGCTATTTTGCGTCGTTCTCGAGATATCACGAAAAACTGTAATTTCGCGTGATTTTAATTTCGCCTACTATCCCTCCTCTTAATACTAAGCATCTATGGTTTGTAAGGTAAGATAAGATTATTTACAATAGAACATATTTTAATGGTTTAAAAACTTAATTTTTTTTGGGCTGACGTAAAAAATAATGTGTTCTTCCAAATTATTCCGGATAACGTCTTTTTAATGCCACATGTATGTTTTATGTTTGCCACAGTGTTGTAAATTGTTAGTAAAAAGGTCACACTTTACAAGACCAGCCATAGTTTGCTCGACGATGGTGTCGGCGCCTACAGTCGGTCAGCTTGAAATGTAATGTCCGCACTGAAAATCTGATAATTAATTTGACTGAGTGGGTGAACTCTAAAATAAGATTTTTATATTTTATTTATTATTTTATTAAGAAGGTGTTATTATTACGTATTGTAGTGTAGTAGTATGCATGCACGAGTGTGGAGGCAAATAACTGTTTACTTACGTTTAGGAGCGCACAACAAATCGTGATTCGTAATAATAACAATTTAAACAATGTAGTTTTCAAACGCGTTACTCAGCGAAACTATAATTTGTCACGTCCTCGGCCCAATACCCGCCACTGAAAATCCTTACTGAAGATTTCCCCGAGGATTTTCTTACATGAATATGGGAAAGCTCAGACCTAGTCCCTAGAATAGATCCTGGATTTGTTATTCACTCACTATAAGAATATGTTGTGGGGAGAAGGAGCAATTAATTTGTCCACGGGCAGACTTTATTTCACAACACCAATCATCTAGGTGCCCATAGGGCGCCGCTGACAAGTACCGGTGAGCTTGTAGGCCTACAGTTTGCGGGTATGTATCAAGTTGAAATAAGTAGCTATAAGAAATTTAAACTATCTATTAATATTTAGCCTAGACCTAGACCGTCAAGAGAAGGGGAGGTGATTTCGAAGACGACCGCCAGAGCTCGCCTCAAGTTTCGGAGAGGATGCTTATCATTAAATTGCTGAAGTTAGCGAGATAGGATCC
>JAMZAV010012476.1:0-18015 GCA_024449915.1 Sweltsa coloradensis | reverse complement strand
TGATATGGGAAAGTATCAAATATATTCCTACTTGGGGGAAAAGAATACAAATATTTCTAATGTACATGGTTCAATTTTCTATCCAACTATTGCATTCAATGACAAAAGAATCAAACATACCATAGCATTTTATATATACATAACAAACAATGCCTTCCCTTATAATACTGATTCTTTTAGGCCTAATACTTCAGTTAAATAAGTTAGATGGAAAAATTGAATCATGTAGGGCCTAAAGCAGAATACAATGAAGCTTAGATGTAATGGCAATTAAAATGTTATTTTTTAAATACACATCCACAAAGTTGCAATGGTAGCAGAAAATCATGTAAAAACAAGTTGTAATTAAATTAGTTTTGTTATTAAGTTGGCAGGTGCAGTGAAAAAAGGGAAACATTTACAATAATTTCTGTAATATTTTATATAGAAATACCAATTTTCAATTTTCATGTTTATTTTTGCTTGCGGAACAAGGTTTTAGTTACCTTATATGGTAAGGGCATCAGTAAATTTTGCTTTTAGTGACTCTCTGTTATATAGTATGGTATTGCAAAGGATAGTATTGTCAAAATTATTGTAGTACATTACCTTGGCTTGCCATGGCTCTCGAGGAAATAGCCACAAGGCCCACAAAAACCAACTGACTTGACCAGTCATCAAGCGGCAGGGCTAGAAAATTCATATGCCCAGGTTGCCCGAGCCAACTAACAATAAAGATGCGAGTGCTTAAAAATGTCATGTCAAATTTTGAACAGTTTGATGTTTGAAACATAACAAAATATAGTACAAAGCAAACAATTGTCAACTTTGAATTGTATCCAGGTCAGTAAAGATTGTATTTAGTTGCCTAGGTGGGCAAATTAGTTTAAGAAAATTTTTAAGTCCAGCCTAAAGGTCGCTAGGTTCCAATACAAGTTTCTCCAAATTTATACATACAATAAAATGAACCATTTGTACAAACTGTCCCTTATAGATGCATGTTTTTTTTATAATAAAAAATAAATTAGGCAAATGGTAACTTTTTCTTTTACTTCAGAATAGGATAAATAGTCTAATCCAACACATAATAGTGGAATACATGCCAGCAAATGTTTAGGAAATTGTTGTAAGTTGTATAATAATGTTGTTAAATGTTTTGTTGGTAATAATTAATGTTGTAAGACACAATTAACATTTTACATCAAGGCTTAAAAAGTCCATGAATGTAATTCATAAGTTTAAAAAAAAGTAGGTAATGAATTGTTCAATGAAGAACAAAGATGTATGTACTCCACCTCTCAAATTTTGGATACTTGAGACATGGTACCATCTTTCCCAACTATGACTTAGGTCTACAATGCAATCATTTTTTTTTTATCAATCATAATAATTGTTGCCACAAAAAGTAGTACAAACATCAATTTATTTTTGGGACAAAATCCTTTGCTATTTTGTAACAAACAGCCCTAATAGACAATTATTATTGTTGTTGTTTATTATTATTATTATTATTATTATTATTATTATTATTATTATTATTATTATTAATGAAGTGTTAACTGTACTGGAATTCTGTTTTAGTTGAGAACAATACCAATGCTGCTCTAGGCAAGGCACCAGATGAAGATTCAATGGATGGTTTAAGCAATGATGAATACGTAAGGATACAATCAAATACAATTTAATAAAATACCATACTATTTTTTTTAAGGGCTAGTAGAATACTGAAATGAAACGCTATCCATTCAATACAATATGAAGACAATGAATCATCAACGTTATACCTATCATTAATTATGATATAGGTTAAGTTTATTATCAAAATATACTGTCAAGTCGACGTACCATCATTGTGGTAATGCGTACTTGTACTAGCTAAATTAGAAAATATGTGCGTAAAGTTCAAGCAGATGATCTTATACTTTGGTGTCTGTGGGCCCTATTCTAAATGGTGATGTTGAATGCATAACATACATTTTTTTTTTTTAAATAGCGGATTTTAGTAATGGTATCCCACTATTGTACTTTCCTTACCATTTAAATAGATTCCAATAGAAGTGATAACATTGTTGATAATGGTAATGTATAAATGTATTTTACCAGATTCAATATTAATTTGAGTCATAGCATTACTGCATTAGTTATTCACATTATACTTATTTTTAGAATGTCGTTGAAGAGATATACGTAGGAGTAAAAGAAGCTGCCGAAAGCGAGCCCGCTGCCGTAACGTGCACACCAACCATAAATTGGGCTAAATATTCACCAGCAACATTAAGGAAACCAAAACATGTCTTGCTGAAAGGTAAGGTAGATGCCAAAAGTAGTTCCTACAATAGCCAAGTTAAATTTATGTGGAGTAATATAAATCATTGGTTAAGAAGTATTGCATAAACCTACAATATGATTTATATTAGAGAATAATAGACAGGTTTGAAACATAATGTTTGTAAGAAGTTCTAATGGTAACACCTAACTGGTTGAAAATTGAAACCCAAAATTTTGCATTAACATTTTAAGGTTGGTTAATCGTTGCTTTTATTTAATTTTATTGTTACAAATTTCAAACATTAAAATTATTGGCTGGGTGGTGAATAAGGACCAAGGTATGTTTTGAGCTATATTATATATTATGTTATGTTAGTGATATGCAGGCATCATCATAAAAATAAATTCATACAAGTTTCAATCAAGTGACGGTGGTCACCGTAATCATTGTAGGTGTATTGACTTACACAATTTTTTATAATAAGACAAAATTATAATTTTTTATTTTTATTTATAATATAGGTTTCTCCGGGGTACTTGGAAAATCTTAAAAAATATTTTATTTTCTACATAGCACTTACCTTGTCCAGGTGATAAAATCAACAGTTTGTAGGTCACAAGTCAGTGTAAAAAGCTTGTCACATTTTGTTGATACCTACCGTAAGAATAAAAAATATTTTTGTATTTTGGTAGTATGGTGCATACCACTTTACTTAAAAGGGTGAGCAATGCCAATGCCAATTTCTGTTATTTAGTATTTAATTGTTATTTGTTAGCATTTTCTGTAGACATATGCATAGATGTTGATGGGAAAATATCTTACAGTTTTCATATTTTACAGATTCCACTCCTTGGCTGGGCAGGCGCCGACCACAGTTAAACGGTGGAAAGGAAATGTTGGCAAAGTCTGTCAGCGTTGACAAATTTGCCAAGCTGGCAGAATCAAAAACTGATTTAGCAATCCTGCAAGGGCAACTATTGCTAAAGGAACACGAAGAAAAAAAATCCCACCAAGACACAATGAATGACCTTGACATAAAAATCCAAAACGCGATACTACAGGGTATCCTTTTGGACAATGAAATTAAACAGGAAAAATTGAACCAGATTGGAGTAGGTCTACAGTAACTTATTTTTAAGCAGAATCTAAAATTGTTTTAGAAACCCCTCCGTTTGTCTGCAAGAGTTGTAACTATTGCAAGGGACTCGGCTATATGAAGCATTAATTAGTTTTGTACCTAGTTAATAAGTTGTTGTTTTAGGGTATAATGGTTGATGAAAACTAATGTATAGCTACAGTATAAATAATACAATCCTTACTGAATTGTTAAACTATAAGATATATGTAATAAAAATTCAACCATATAGTTCATTATCTTTGAGGTCATTACAATAACTATTTATAAATCAGACATCTTTCCAAGGACAGTCTTTTAATGCAATGAAGAATGTCTAATACTTATAATGCCAATGTTAATTACTTACTAAACGTACGTACCTGATATGAATATTATTATTTTATGTATTCAGTCAGTAATACGGTACATTATAATGTAATATAAAAATAAATTTTGATTGAGCCCTATCAATACTATGTATGTACTATAGAGGCATATTTCATTTTGCCTTTAAAATGTATTAGACCTACACTTCCTAGTTATGGTGGTAATAGCCTTCCAATTCAATTTCCTTGGCGGCAGAGGCTTAAGCATATTTTAAGAGTAGCATTGTGGTTTGGTTTTTGTTTCAAAGTAAGTATTTGTTGGCAATATCTACATGGACATCTGTTAGTGTAATTGATGTATACTTTTGTAGGTAACAGTACAATTCTGCATTCATCCCTGTCCACCAATAGCGACCAGTCCAGTACCGATTATAGTAGTTTCTTACAAGTAAACTAAGTCCTTACTAATTTTTAAAGCTAGGCCTATGTAGAGTGTGGAACTGCATGAAGTTTTCTATCGAAGACGTCGAAAATATTCTACTAAAGCACGTTGCACAGCTGCATTCCCGCCCCGGTCAGGGATGTCAATCTGCATGTCATCCTGTTGTACATCAAAGGGTGGTACTGCAGGATCTCGAGGTGGCTCAGGTTCATTCATATCTATAGCGATATTATGAAGGATGGCGCAGGCAACTATCACATTTTGAACTGTGCAAAGCGCAAGACGCAACCCAAGCGACAACACGGGAAACCGTCGCTTCAACACACCATACGACCTCTCGACGGTACAACGGGTTCGAATTTGTGACTCATTAAATAACTGATGTTCTGGTAGGGTAGAGTTGCGGAGTGGAGTGATCAGATACCGTTGGAGGGTGTATCCAGAATCTCCCAAAATCAAACCATCTCCAAACTCTCCTACTTCGAGTCTAGCTTTAAGGGAAGAGTTGTTAAAAATGTTCTGGTCGTGGGATGATCCAGGCCAACGTGCTACTATGTCCATGATGCGCATTTTATCGTCGCATACAGTCTGCACATTCAGTGAAAACCACCCCTTGCGATTTCTAAAATCCTCTGCGTGATCTCCTCCTACATAGATAGGAGGAAAAACAGGGTAGGTAAAGGATTGTCGGTAGGTAAACAAATTAGTCAAGGATAAGAATTGATTAATTGGTAGGAAATTTAATTATTTTCCCGAATACTAGATCAAGCAAGATGTTTCCTCAGACTTGTCGATCCATTTGAGTGTTGACACATAGCATCTTTTGACGTGCACCCGCACTAGCAACAACTAATGTTGTAGGCCTAATGAAACATCCAACTATTGTTTTTGTGTTTCACATAGCCTACATAGGCCTACTGCTTACTTGCTCCCGTATTCACCAATTTTACATAGGAAACTAAATTTACCTGGGGATTGCAGGCGGACATGCGTACAGTCCATCACACCAAAGACCCTAGGGAATCGACTTATGCGATAAAACCCTTGTTTAACATCCTGGACCGCAGCCTCGGTTCGAGGGAAATGTATAAATTGTGGTCTTAGTTCTGCAATTGCAAGGGAAACCTTTCTAACAATTGCAGAGGCGGTGCTTTTGTGTACGCCCACAAAATCTCCAACGTCTATTAGGAAACTTCCCAACGCATAGAATCGTAGGGTCAACAGGAGTTGGTTGATAGGAGATAGGGAATGGTTCCTAGATGAAAAGACAAAACAATATTTAAATGTAAATAAAAATCAATATTTATTTATTTCATTTTTGTGGATACGTTGGTAGGCACAGGCCTACATTCATATCGATAGTTTAAAATATATAGGACTACCGCCTACCGAAAAACATATATAATTGGCTTACGTTTTTAATGAAAACAGTAGACCTACTAGACAAAAGTATTTAAATGACCTTGAACGTGTCTGCACATACATGCCCCATTACTACTAGGCCGAATAATTAAACAGGTCTAGGCCTACTGGTAGTCTAACCTCTCAGTAATTTAAGAATTGATTTTTCATGCAAGATATGGGGCATATCATTATCGTTACCAATTATTATAGGCATAGGTTGAATGGAAATGTGATATGTTTTTTGACGTTTTTTGTTGTTTTTACTAGGACCCTGATTTATACACAATTATAAAGCCACATTTTACATATTGCATAACTGTGTTGTATCAGCCATATGTAACGGATGTGAACAGACTACAGATTCTCCAAAATAGAGCCATGAGAATTATTCTTAAATGTAGTAGATATGTGTCTATTACCAGTATGTTAAATTGTTTGGAGTGGTTAAACATTGAACAGGAAATTGAATTGAGTGGTAGGCCTATGGTGTATTTATATAAACTAGAACAAGGTGTATTGCCTAAATACATGAGTGATAAAGTTGTTAAAATACAGGAAGTGCATGAATATGGGACCAGGAGTGCAATGAATGGTATTTATTTAGGCTCGTGCAATAAAGAAGTAATGAGTAAATCTTTATTTTACCAGGGAATTAGGAGTTTTAAATGTTACCTCAGGAAACTGACTAGCAACAAGTGTTAGGATGTTCACACATAAATTAATTGTTTATTTGAAAAGCTGGAGAGAGAAATTGTGACTGTGGTTTCTGTTCCTATATTTGTCTTTTCTTGTAATTTAAATGTCAAAAACTATGATAACTACTATGCGTGTATTAGGCTTAAATTCTTTTGTAAAATTAGTATTAAGTCAATATCATGTAGGCCCTATGTATGACATGAATTTAAATAGCGAGCATCGCTAAATAAAGACATGTTTATTATTAATATTATTTATGTTAAATCGCAAATTGAGCCTATACCTTACCAGTGAATAGTAAACGCCTCTAGGCCTAGTCTTTAACTTTACAAGGCTAGAATTAATAATTTAAATTCTATTCCAGAAGATTAAAACCTACGATGAGACTATTTGTTCGTAGCTACGGAAAAAGAAAGTACGTAGGCCTACACACGTGATAAAATTTTCGCCGTAGGTATACTACTTTGGTAAATTTTCGCATGCTATTTTAACCGTAACTACGTGAACGGCGGCAGAGTTGTTAAATGGGATAATTCCATTATTCTATTTAGCCGTAAACTTTTAACCCTAATAGGCCTAAGGAATATTTTCGCTCAAGTTTTGTACCTTCAACGCTAGGCCTATGGATTAATTGTGTAGCTATGTATAGCCTACCGGATAGTCGACTGACCAGCTGGATGATTGCCACTTTGATAGCCGGTAAAATAACTTTAAATACTTACCTACCTAGGATGATTTGTCGCCTACCTTTTAGGTACGGTAGGCCTACAGTAGGTCCTAATAGGTTACTGGTAGGTCTACTAGTGTTTAGTAATACTGTCACAATACAAATATTATTAAAAGACTATCTACCAAAGTATAGCTCAATGTAAGTCTATAGGCCTATTACCTTTTAGAAACTTGACAATGCTCATGTTGCAAGGTTTCTACATTTTACAAATTAAAAGATGACAACAGATGCTTGTAAGACAAATAATTTGGCAGGTTTTTAGCCGGAAATGACTGCCGTTGCTGCCGCCACACTGCGCGGGGTCACCTGAGGTACTTTGCGTAGGCCTACCTTCGGTTATTTCCGCTGATCTTCGTTTTAGCTACGGACGATTTGTTAAATTGTTAATCATTCCGTAGATTACGGTCTGCAGTTAAAATAGCCACTTCGTAAGATTAAATCCTTCCAACTGTTTCTACTTGAAGGTCTACCCCTTGATATTTTCTGTAGCCATGAATGGGCTGAAGGAGTAGTCATATGGGAGACCGTATGAAAATCCGGCCGTCATAGAGTGCGCTGCGAGCGGTGACGTTCACTCTAGTATAGTGGGCGTGCGCACTCGCCATCTAAATACACGCGCAATCTGTCAACAGGAATCTCATTGATCCGAACATTCACATATATTCAGCGTTTTTTAGTATGGATGAATGTTTACGCACATATTAAAAGTTATTCAAGATGAGTTTGTGTGCCTAAATGCAACAACCGTAAAGGAGGCCATAAGTTTCCAAAAGATAAAAGTAAACATATTAAGTGGTTATACGCAGCAATATTATATACGTATAGCAATACGTCGTGACAAATAGTTACCCACTATAGGCACAGTGTTGTTTGCCACCTCCACTTCAAAGAAGACGATTACAAACTGTCCAATTATTATGGTTTTCCTATTAAAAATATCGATCTTTGGTTGGTTATCGCCCACCCGTCGATTGCGTCAGGCCCGTCAGGGCTTGGCTTGGTCGCTTTGGTTTACTGTCCCCCACTCAAAATCAGTTAGGTATATGACTGAGTGGGTAGACTCTAAATACGAATTTATTTATTTATAGTAAGTATGGTAAGTAATCGCCTACTTGGTCCAGACTTGGCTGTCTGTCCAGTAGGCGAATGCCTGTATCACAACTTTTAAAGGGGTATTCACCCGCTAAACTCAAAAAAAAATTTCATTCAGGCTAACTAGTTATGAATTTAGAAATTGACAGAAAAATGATTGAGTCCACCATGACCCCTCAAAAAATGTCAGTTAATAATTTTCGAACTAGGTCCCATCTGTAAAAATCTGCCATAAGAAATAACATTGGCACGATTTTTATGCCCCGTGACCTTGGAGGATTTTGATCCAAAAAAATAATGGTCATTAATGAAATACTCGACAGTTTTTTCCGTAAGTCCTCTATATTTTGTTTTGTAATTTGGGCATGTGGTTCGGTCAAAATATGCTGATTACCAAGGAGGTGTGTGATTCTGGAATGCATATTTTTACGTGTTTGAGTGTATATTTGTTTACAGCTTCAAAACACGATGTTATAAAGGGCCATTTTAGATTGGTACGATGCTTTAGTATCTATGTGGATCAAAAGCAAAGCATATTAAATCCGATTTAGGAATTTCCCAAAAAGCCAATTTAAAAAAATTAAAAAAAATTAAAAATTCGTGTAAAATCACAGTTACAAGATATAATTTTTAAACGGTCATTTTAGTGTAATATTATGCTAAAGAATGTGTGTCAAAAAATCTATTTAAGGCCTGAAACATTATCTATAAGCTTAAATTTTATCTGACCCCTCAACTAACTCTGATTTGCGTCCACTTGTCCGCGCTTTTCTTTTCTTTTAAGGCGGATTTATACAAAAACATACACTAACAGGTAAGGGTTTAGAGTCTGTAAGCGCGCCGGCACATAGAAAAGCAAGCTCAAAGAATTTAGGCTAAGATAGTGTCACTACTTGTCTTCTATAAGTTCTTTGCAGAATGCAGAGTGAACAGAGAGAACTTTGATTAAAGAAGGATTCGAAGGTTATAATAAAGATTATTATTAATTTTATAATTTTTCCCCAATCGATGTTGATAATTATGCAAATAATGCTCCAAGTCCTGCCAACTTTATATATTTATTACGGAAGCGTAGTTGACTGCAGTGCGTAGGAACCGGGGGGGGGGGGGCACGAGAGCAAAACTAACGTGTGTTAGGTAATCCCAGAATTTCCGTACTAAATATGCGCATACACTTTTACAATTCGACAAGCACTTTGGTAAAACGAATATAATTGCCTGTATGCTTCGTCATTACATATAAAAATCAGGTTGAAATTTACTAAAATGGGCCACTTCCAAGTTAACTTTTTGAGGTTTTAGATCGCAAATATTTGCTGTACAACATTATTTTACAGAGTCCGAGTGCAGTTAAAACATGTACGAAATAACTTTAGTACCGTATGGTGAAAATTTGTTTGGGGTTCAGGCCCAGACCCGAATAATCTTAGCTGTTTAAGCGCCTAAAACCACTAATAATAATACGTCCCGGCTGCCGCCCACAAGGTCTGCTCATTAATTCCCCCCCCCCCCGCCCCACAACTTTCAAAACGTTCCTATACGCGCCTGGTTGACTGTAGTAGTCAAGCCTTTCAAAGTAGATGTTAGTTTGACTTAACTTTTTCCTACTGTCGTAAAGTTAAAAATTGTTCAACTTTCTTACACATTAAAACAGTGTGCATTAAAAGTATGTATTACAACTAGCGCATTTGTGTGAACGCCAGTACGTGTTCCCTATGTTCCAACATTACGACAACGCGTTCAAACCTTATGCTTACGTCTTATATTTTTGTGTAGATCCACCTTTAAAAACATTTTCAGCCGCAGTAAGGTTAAACTACCATAGTTAGCCGCCATCTTTCACAATCAGGTGAACGTCACCGCTCGCAGCGCTCCTAGTGGTGAAACGTCATACGGTCCCCCATAGGCATCCTGCCTCTTACTGCTTGTATTCTAGGTACTTTTTCGGTTGGTATGGACCGGTTTTTTAACACTGTTTTTTTTCAATAAAAACACTGAAAAACAACTACTTGCTCCAACGAAAGAATGCAGATGCTTGGTAGTGGTGGGGGTTGTATGAATGCCCGGTAAATGGAATGTCGCCTTTGTGAATGAAAGAGAAATATCTTTTACCAACGCAAGCAAAAATTATCTGTGCTAGATCACAGAGTTCCTCCGTGTGCAAGATCCACACTGAGCTAGCTTGAATAGAATTGACAAAGTTGTTATGTCGGTAAAACAATTTCGAGCCGGACCACTATACCGGTAAGTAGTTTTGTAACAAAAAGGATTTCGGGTGCGCTCTTATCTAGTTTTGTAAAACCGGTCCATACCAACCGAAAAAGTTCCGTATTCTAGACTATAGACCCTAAACCTATATTTTGCTGTGGCTATTTAACCGTAGCTACGGAAAAATTATGTTTAACAATTTAACCGTAGACTGTAGGTACTACGGTAAATTTAAGCATGCTATTTTAACCGTAGCTATGGGAACGGCGGTCGAGTTTAGCCGTACACATTAGGCCTAGGCCTACGGAAGATTTACGACCTCTAAACCGAAGCTACAGACAAGTTTCGTAGGCCTACCTTTAATTCTATGTTTACAACTACAGATGAAATTGCTACACGCCAGCCTTGACGTAAACATATTGCTCCCGTAAATACAGTAGGGTAGCGCAAACCTATTTGTAGGATTCATTACTTTCGAGACTGTGGCATGTGTTTTCAGGCATAATTTATGATAGGGTATATCAAATTCTTTATTGTAGGCCTATGTATAATAGGCCTTTGCTCTAGCCAGAATGTGTTTTAGAATTGACTTGACCGAAAGAATCTGCATCAAAGCGATCGCATGTGGGCCTTAACATGGCCTAGAATAGTCGAAATCGCGTTACCTACTACACCAAAAAGTCTAGTCAACCCTAGGCCTGAAGAAGAGGGGGAGGGGCTTACGGGATTCATGTTGCCGTCTTTCTACGCAGTCATGAAGGAAATTGAAGCAAATAAAATACAAAAAAACTTGAACGTTTCCATTTAAAATATACCAACATGACTTTCAAAAAACTTTGTGTTGCATCAAATTATAATTTTGCATCAACAAACACGTCATTGCAGTCAGGTTGTTAGAACAGGAATGAGGGCCACCGCACCGAATCCGCCGATCCCGCGAAAGATTCGGATACCTTTGATTATTTCCGCAGATCTTCTTTTTTGCTACGGACGATTTGTTATTGTTAATTTCACGTAGCCTACGGTTAAATAGCCACTTCGTATATTTTATGCAAGGCAGCAAGACATGTCTTTAACAGGTCGACCTACATACCCTACATTGAACTAGACATTTTCAATAGCCTTGTTTACATGGAGGACTGAGTACGGAGTTGAGTACGGTTTTTGGTCTCAGAACCACATGTAAACACATGAAATCAGGTACCGAACCGGTTGGGTTCGGTCCGACGAAATGGTGGGACCGAACCAAAATACCGTAGGCCTACTGAGTACTCACATGTAAACAGCTTCCTGAGAAGGAACCGAACTGAAAAATATGCAGCCTAATTGCAAATGTCAATAAATAAGTTTTAAAATGTTGTATCTATTTTTAACTTCTGTTCGTTGGGCTCCAACTTCAAATGTAGATCATACACGCCTAGGCCTGGCCTTCAATCCTACCCGTATTTACGAAAATGACATGAAAGTAGGGTTATGTAACAGTGATGTTTTGAGCAATCGCCGTAAGATGGCGTCGATGCTGGACCGAATGTCAGTTCAGTTCTAGTTGGGTACTCGACATGTAAACTCGTCAAGGACATTGGAACCGTACTTAAATTTCAGTACAGTACTGGACCCAGTCCTCCATGTAAACAAGGATAATGTCAAACCTGAGTCCTAGGCCCTAGCCACTACCCTAGTCTAAGCCTAGATCTTTGGTAGGGCCTAGGCCAATTCCTGTATTTGGATAAATAGGCTAACCTAGGCTACCGGTAGGCCTACGCTTGACAAAGCAACAATATTAGGCAATGGAGTCCAATGAGCTAGCAAGTTGCCCCTACACCCCTCTTATGCTTACAATCTGCCTGCTTCAGTTGGTCCTACTTCATAACAAAAGCAGTTCAGAACATTTCTGTTAGCTTAAGATCTAGGACCTAGCCTGCTAAGAGCAATAGCTAATAAAACATGGCATGAAACTTATTTAATCGTTGTCTAAGTCTATCCAATGACCAATGCTAGGCTAAGCTTAGGGCATGGCCAAGGACCTGTAGGCTAGGCTAGCCTAACCTAGCTAGGCCTAGGCCCTAGGCCATGCATCAAAAGCATAGGGGCCTAGCCCTAGGGCCTTGGCCCTAGGCTAGGGCTAGCCTTAGCTGTCACCAAAGGCAGCAACAACATGACCAATGACACAGCCTCCCCGTAGGGTCCTGGCTTAGGCCTACCCCCACCTAATAAAATGAATGTGTTTCTAGACTAAGGGCTTAGGGCCTAGGTACCAGAGCCCCCCTAAGCCTTACGATTTGTTTGAAGGCTAGGCCTAGGCCTAGCTAGGCTAGCCCCTAGCCTAGGGGCCAGGTAGGGCCCTAGGGGCCTAGCCTAGACCTAGGGCCTACGAGAGCCATAGAATGTGTTTAAAGGCTTGGCCTAGGTATAGCCTAGGCCAACGCCATCTAAAGGCAGAATTTTAAAACGTTGATTAGATCCTTTGTTATAAATTACTAGGCAAAAAGCCTTTACAAACCTATCAGTTGCAGTTTCCAAGCTAGCTTCCACCAGCTCTAATAAGTGTAACACGGATGCTTTTGTGAGCCTGAACCGAGTAAAAAACTCTGTTTCAGTCCACTTATCAAAATGTTCACTACGGTCCCGATATACCCTAGGATTTCTGGCCCTAGCACCGATAAACATGAAAAATTCGTCATCTGAATCAGAATCTGGAAACTCGTAGGCAGCCATTTTGAAAATGATTATTCATCGAATAGCGCGCTATCGGTCAGTTGGACCTCCCAATAAGAATCCGACAAATAAGCTGCTCCTATTCTTAAGAATAGTGCTATTTGTCGATTGTAAGACCGAAATAACGCTATTTGCTACAGTTAGCTTATTTGTTACAAATAACTTTCTTATTTGTTGATTGTAATACCGGCCCTTAGACTCAACGTCAAGCCAGAGAGACAGTCTACTGGCCTAACATCAATTAGGATGTCCGTGCATTGGTTCAAAGCTGCAACAAATGTATAGAGCTGCACAAGAACATTCCGGAACCTCTTATGCCAACACCATTTCTTACTTACTGTGGGAAAAAGTAGGCATAGACTTTGCTGATATTCATGGAAAAACATATTTGGTGGTTGAAGATTACTTTTCAAGATATCCAGAGTTTGTACAAATGAATAGAACAACAAGTTCCTTGGTTATTGATAGACTTAAGTCTATTTTTGCCCGGCACGGAATACCGAAGACTATAAGAACAGACGGGGGTCTTCCCTTCAACAGCCATGACTTCCAAAAGTTTGCACAAACATTCGGGTTTCGTCACGAGAAGAGCAGCCCAACCTTTGCTCAGAGTAACGGGTTAGCCGAGTCAGCAGTTAAAGTCATCAAAAGAATGATTAAAAAAATCAGAAGATCCCTATTTAGCAGTTCTCAGTTGGTTTGTGTGGCTCGTTGGTCTTGTGTGTGGCTCGTTGGTCTTGTGGTTAGCGTATCTGCTTCCAATGCAGAAGGTCCAGGGTTCGATTCCCGCTAAAGTCAGAAGTTTTTTAACTTCTGATTTGGACTTCAGTCCATCAGTTCTTGTCTTAGGAGTTTGTAAACGGTGACTTTGGAGCCGTCCTAGCAACGAAGCACATAATAAATTTCAGAGTTGTTCTGAATCGGCCTTGTTGATTCTGGCGTTGATTCGCGGGTGTTCGCACTGTCCATACCACTGATTGCTATATTTCCTATTAAAAATATCGATCTTTGGTTGGTTATCGCTCACTCGTCGATTGCGTCGGGGCCTGCAGGGTTGGCTTGGTCGCTTTGATTTAAAGTCCCTCACTGAAAATCAGTTCTATAACTGAGTGGGTAGACTCTAAATAAAAATTTATTTATTTTTATTTATTTAAATACTCCGTTAGAATGTGGTTACAGTCCGGCACAGCTTTGCATGGGCAGGAATTTACGTTCAACACTTCCACCTCCTCACATTATCTTCGTCCTCAATGCATGGCCAGATGTGGAAGAAGTGGCCAAGAGAGAAAAACAGATAAAAGAGAATCAGAAGATGTACTTTGATGGAAGACATCGTACGAAGGAGCTTCCAGAGACGCACGTCGGGGATCGAGTCTGGATTCATGATAAAAAGAAAATTGGAGCCGTTGTACACGTTGGTCCAGAGCCAAGGTCATTACATGTCCAAACTCAAGATGGAACGATAAGGAGAAACCGAGCACATGTAACTTCTGCTCCGATCCAAGAGATACTCCCACCATCTCAGGCAGAGAATCAACAACTTCAGCCTCTCCACCAACAGAGAATCCAGTACAATCAAATGCCAGACCAGAGTCCTCTCACACGATCAGGCAGACTTATACGTCCGCCAAAAAGACTGAATCTTTAAACTATTGTTCTCTATAATACCTCAATGTACCAGGTATTTTTGGATGAGCGTAGCGAAAGAAGCGAAGATTCCATTTCACTACACTGGAAAAAAAATCCGGAATGTTTTTTTTTTTTTTCTTTCTTTCTTTTTGTATTTTTGTGTGTCTGTTAACACGATTCCGGCTAAACCGATACTCCGATTGTGATGCAATTTTATGGAGGCCTTCGAAATCTCTGAACTTAGAATTGCCACGTTTTGAGCGCAATCGGGAAAATTTTTTTTCTCATAAAAAACGCAATTTTACGATTTTTTTCGATTTTTTAAACAATTCTTTGACTTATAACATCTACATGCTTTATCCTATTGTAATGATTTTTTCACAGAACCTTAATTTTATGAATTAATATATTTGTGTAAAATTTGAGCGCAATCGAATAACTATTTCTTATGAAAATTTCATTTTTGCGATTTTTTTCTTTTTTAAAAATAACGATTAATTTAAAAAAATAAAGTTAATTTTTTATTTAATTTCATTTATTTAAAAAAAAAATCGACTAACTAATGATTTTTTCACGAAACAACGGTAAAAATCCGCGTAACACATGGCAACTTAGTGCACCAATTACGCTCATCAAACAACGCGGCGGGACTTAAGCGTTTTCCTAGTATATTATTATTTTACTGTGTAAAATATCTTCAAGAAAGAAAGGGGAGATGTAATATTATGGTTGTGTTAATTTGTATAGCTTGTTATCAAGTATGCAGTGAAGTGTTGCCTGGACAACAACTGAAAGACAAAGGGAGGGTTTTACCATGGCGTCTGGTCTGATGTAATATTTGACATTTGTTCTTGTCTTATTGAACCTAATAAAGATATTATATAAATAGTACTCATCTTGTATGTTTACAAAATACTTCACTTATCTCGCAAAAATTGGCAACAATTAAATTTAACAAATATTGATCCTTAAAGAAATTGTCTGTACAAGTTTAATAATAAATCCACACAAAAAATGAGGGCAAATTAGCACTTTTGCTTACTCAGGGCCAAGGGGGGGCACCCCCTTCTGCGGGCGCCCATGCACCCGATTTTGGTGTCCTAAAATACGTTGTCAGGCGAGCCCTTGGATACGCCGTGGCAAACTAAGAATACCCACCGTCAAGGGCGTCCACAAGTATCTTGTCCGGGACGGGTACTATAAAACAATAGCGCCGCAGGCGACAATTTTTAAATCATGTTTTTAGAAAGCATTTGGTGCGTTTTAGAAAAAAAAAGTAGTGGGCTAAATGCAATATCAAAATAATGTAGTGTTTGTGCAGTCGAATTTACATTACCTGGTATTTAAGCGACGTGTGTACCCTTCTCAATTTTGAATATTGATTTATATAAAATGCAACGAATATTCTAATTCACAACTAAACTATTCTGAAATAATATATGCATAGAAATAATAGAGTGGAGTTGATTTACCCGTATATTTATTTTATTTCATCGGAGATAGCAATAGTTGGATATGTCCGAGATTTTTATTATAATTAGCAGGCGCTTTAAATAATGTTATTTTTATTTTAGGGGTGTTTTAATTTTTTTTTTAAAAGTATTTAATTATTTTAATTAATTGTTTTATCACAGCGCTAACACAAATCAGTGTATAACACTTTTTCCTGTGTCTACGCAAGTAATATATAGGTTCATACATAAACATTGGTATGGTTTTCTTGTATTAATTCCCATTACTGCGACACCCTCTTTCGAATTGCCGTGTATTTTCTTTTATCCTCTCTCATATTTTTTTCTCAATAATAACATTTTTTATTTTATTTTTATTTTATTTCTTTATTTAACGTATATCCTATTCAGTTATAAAAAACTGATTTACAAAGGAGGACAACTAAATAAATCTAATAATATAGATGCAGACACAACAATAAACTACAAATAAAAAGAATATTAAATGCTAATTATGAATAAATCAATATAAAAAAGGGTGGGGAATGAAAAGAAAATAAGAAGGAAAAGAAAAAAAGGAAAAAAGGAATGGTAATAAAAAAAAAAAAGAAAAAAAAGAAAGAAAAAAAACATTGAAAAGGAAAAACGAAAAGAAAATACTGATTTTATTAGAAGATCCCACTCAAATCAATATGAGGTGTGCCTAAAATCAGGAACAGCAAATCAGGGAGTAATCGATCTTTGCGGAAGAAACCACTGAACGCGAATCTTCATTCTTGTGTTCAACTTTCATTCTTGTGTTCAAATCTTCATAACAATTAAGTCCAAAAGATCTTGACTCTAATATATAATTATATCAGATATATAATTATTTAAAATTGTTTAAGTCAAAAACTGATCACAGCAATGATACAGGACACCTAACTCAAGTTGCAAGCTCCACCAGTGGGCGGCAACCAGACAATCTAGGCAGAAAAATATCAATTATAAATACATTGAATATATTGTCGCCTTACACACTAAAATGTCTCCTATTTTACCAACGGTTATCATACGTGCTAAATTAATCTCGGGGTTTTTGCATACGTTTTTACCTATTACCAACCGTCTAGGTGACTTCAACTTCAACACTGTTTCAACACGCACTAATGGGGGGGTGAAAAATCTAGGCCTAGCAAAACATGACACACAAACATGCTACAGTGACGGAGCAAAACACAACACAATACAACTCCTGCCCTCGCGGGTCGAGAAGAGGTACCTGCACCTGGCGCACTAGCGCTGAGCCGCTCCACACTCCAAGAGCTGCGTACATCCGGTGGTTGCTCGACGGTCCTGCTTCTTGTCCTGTACTTATTTCTAGACGTTATGCAGATAATTGTGATTGGCTGAAGGCGTAAGAATGATTTTAAATGTGGATGTCAGTATGTGCATGCAATACTCAGTGAGTAAAAGAATTTACATAATTGACATTATATTGTTGCGAATGAGAAATGCTAACTACCGACAACAGGTGATTTAGGTTGGATCCAACTCATGCACTGAAGAAAAACATAATAAAATATACCCTGGTTACAAGTCCATATTAGAATAGGTCTTATTGTAATACGTTGATTCGTAGCCTATCGTCGTTCGAAGAGGGGGAGGGGGAGGGCGTAGTCATCTTGGTAGTGCATCGCACGGGACTGGCCGGGGGAGAGAGGTGGCCAACGTAGAACTCTGCTATAGGGAACCACAAGTCTAACGCGGGAAGCGAGCTCAGTGCATTGGAAGAGAATGTTCCCATAAGAATAGCATTGGTCAATTTTTAAAACGCTTGTATCTTTTGAACGAGAAGTATTTAAGAAATATCATTCACATTACGTTAATCACCGTTCTTTTCTTGACACATTTGATGCATTCAATTTACAAAAGTCGCAACAGAATTTGAATAAACGTTTTAGAAACACATGTGAAT
>JAMZAV010012475.1:0-18433 GCA_024449915.1 Sweltsa coloradensis | reverse complement strand
AAATTTATTTTTGGCCACATTGAGATTCCATCATGTCAGGACAGGCTTTAATTTTTTATCAGTAATATCGATACGCAATTACGCATCCCTAATCACATCCCTGAAATTTCCCGGGAATGTAAACAACCTATTTTTCCCCATGAATTATGCAGAAAAGTAGAAAATGAAATTGACACATGATTTAAAAACAATACTGGTGGATGCGCGTGCATCCGCTAAGAGTGATGTAGATATTGTGAACATGTCAAATCCACCTATTTTTGGTTTATAAACCATCCTAACTTTTGTTCTCAGGATCTGATTTCGGAACTGAAAAGTGAACTAGGAGGAAAGTTTGAAGACGTAATTGTTGCTTTGATGACTCCGCTGCCCCAGTTCTATGCCAAGGAGCTTCACGATGCCGTCAGTGGTGTGGGGACCGACGAGGAAGCTATCATTGAAATCCTTTGCACACTCAGTAACTACGGCATTCGTACCATCTCGGCCTTCTACCAGAACTGTAAGTATTGTGCAATGCAATGCTTGAGAGTTTAAAATGGTTCTCAAGTGTTTTATCTGGCAAGCGCTAACAGCCCGTACTTGAGCCTGCCTGTGGTGTGTCATTAATTTCAAATATGGTATTCTATTTCTAATATCTATTAAGAAGGTGTGAGGTTGCACCAAAGTAGAAACAATAGTGAAAAGTGTTTGAGCCCCTAAAACTGTTCAAGATTTTGTGGATACGTTCAACATTAAAATCAAGCCAATTTCTCAGCCTTGCCACGGACCCATCCAATAAAGGCAATTAGAAAAGTTTCCAATATGTGTGTGGTACTTTGCTTTGACCCTAGTGAGGGCATTGAAAACAAGTTACCGGTACAGTACAGTCAATATTGTAAAATTCTGTGTTTTCGTTTTTACTTTTAAAAATTGGCAACCCTAGTTTCAATGGTCCCCCGAAAGTGTCGGCAAGATTGGAGTACCTAGCCATTTGTCCAGTAGGGAGAGAAATCAGGAAAAGTAGTTACAAAATCATCGAAGCCCTAAGATCCTGGTCCTGGCCCTAGGCCTACATTAATATTTTCATGATCAAACTATTTCATCAATTGTATTCAAAATTGTGGCAGTTCCAAGTTCAGATAGTTTAAAGGTCCCATGAAACTTTCATCAAGATCGGAGTAGGCTAGCTTGTTATTTGGTAGAGAGCGAGCAAACGTACAAAAAACACACCAAAAAAATCACCCAAGCTATTTTTCTTTGGGTGGTAAAATTGAAGTCTTTGCTACCCATGTAGGTAGGCAGGCTACCTAGGCCTACTCATACAATCACATTTACCAGTCTTGGGGAGGAACACATTCCCGTTTTCAGGGAAACTTTGTGGGAACGCGTTCCTTTTCTTAGATCAGGAACTTGTAACGTCAAAGTAACTATTTCGTGGGAACTTGGAACGAATTTAATGTTCCTTTATAAGTTCCTTTCGCTATCGTTATCCCGTTGAATTCCAGTAGGCCTAGGCCCTACCTGTTATCGTAAACTGCAGTATAAAAAATATCTTGTGACATCTTGTGTTTTCAAAAATGGTGCCACCCTCGTCAGATATCCTGGGACTCACTTTAATGAATAAAAGTATGATAAATTAACTCCTATCACATTTATTATTATTTATATCTGTGATGGTATTTAAGGAACGTGAAAGGAACTTTGTTCCTTTTGTGGAACATCTCAGTTCCTTTTGAGGCCGAAGTAACTTAACTTTTCAAAGTTTTTTTTTTTTTCGGGGGGGAGGGGGGGACGTGTCCAAGACTGACATTTACTTAGATTTCTAGATGTTGGTAGACGGCTAGTTGTGATATTCAAAATAGGCTCGTGTGGTGATTATACAATATATTTATCTTTCAGTCTTTTTTATTTGATTTATTTAGGCTGACTTTTAGGGCTAATAATGTTACCTGCCAAATAAATCAAGTAGGCACTAGACCTACTGTAGGCCTACATATTTGATGGCATTTCATATTCAAAGGCTTTTAAGCAAGGTATGTAAATTTACTATTTAGTATTTAGCAAACTTGATTTGATGTTTTTATGCCAAGAATTATTTACCGTACAAGGAATCTAATGGCTGTGATTTGTCTTGGCTCTTAATACGAAAGGCCTAAGCCTACCAGTTTATATAACATACAATTAAGTTTTTATTGGAAGGTAGATTAGGTAGTCACAAACCGCAATGCTTAGATATTGTATCTGTAGGCCCTATGCATTGTATGGTTTTCTAATTAATTCCTTATCATTTTCATATGCTAATTGGCATCACATTTCCTTTGTTCATATCTGTGCAGTTTAACTACGATATGGCTATGGCAACGTGAACAATAGCTATGTTCCACACTGAGCAAGATCGTATTTATCTCGGTTATTTTCTCATTGTAGGCTATGATTAATAGTTTTTTATATTAAGATATAAACTCCAGAGAGTACCACGTCGTACCATGCCAACTATGGCGTAACATAACCAACATTACAGCATTAGTTTGGTTAGATTAAAGTAGCCCTCCTTGACTACTGCATTTTATTTTTATTAGTATGGCCTACCTATGTTGTGCTATGGAGAGGAATCAGGGGGGCAATGTTGTGATAGGCTTATCCCCTTATGTGCGAAACATGTAATACAAAATATTTTAACCATGGTTGTGCACGTTATAAAATCTGTCTAAATGAGCTATTTCTAGGAATATAATTTTGTTTCATAGAATGATGCAAAAATTTACCATCATAGGGGGCAAAATTTGCAACAGGCGGCAGGCCTATACGCGAGTAAATTGCATAAGGGGATCAGAATGTTTGTGACCAAGTGTGGGATTGAGGGGGTTTTAGAACCTTTGGACACAGTCAGGGTCGGACTGGCCGTCCAAGGACCTACGGGGAGAATTTATTTAATGGACCTCTTCACTCGTGGGGTCCAGGAGCATAGCCCCTGGTGGGGGTGCGGGGGCCAACTCTCCACGCAAAACGGGGTTTGGGGGCGAAGCCCCCGAAAGCTCTGCGTAATTAGCATTTTGAACACCCTTTAGAATCGTTTTCCGGCTATTTTGACAAGCGTTCAAGGTAGGATGAGCTTGAGGAGGAAAGGATTAGGAATGTAATATAATTTAACATAATTGCATTGATTATAAGGAATACTTACTTTTATTGTAGTGACTCAACTGAAAAATTTTATTTCCAACTAAAAGAGTATAATCAAACATTTACTACAGTCATTATATATAATTTAATCTAAACTGACTACGTTTGCCTGCGGTAAGTTGCAAAGAAAATATATTGTTCATCATGCAAAACAGTGTTCTCCCAGGCCCGGCCCGCCGGGCGGGCCGCCCGGCGATAATTCCCTGCCGCCCCCGGCAAAAAAAAAAAAAAATCAAAAAAAAATTTTGATTTTTTTTTTTTTTTTTTATTATTTTTTATTAAACGATTTGTGAATTCAAACTCTAACCGTTCACTAAACGTTTAAAACGTCCCATCTCTCTAAACTGTAATCTCGATTAGCCAAGTTGCATAAATATGAGACGGAAAGCAATATCCAATCTAAACTGTAATGCAGCTTGTAAACAAAATCGTGGAGCTCGCTGATAGTATAGAAACCGACAGTGAATGCATTTAAACGAAACACATAAGTTGGCAAAATGGCAATCATCGCTATGATTGTAAACATTCACTGCACACAAGGAGCACATTCAACACAAGTGAACAATTTTAGCAATTTTCAATTTTATTGATTGCTAGAACGAATTTTAAAGTACCTAGGCTAATAAAAATGAAGTCATCAAATACAACAATGTTTCAAGTTGAAGTAATTGTAAACCTACAAATCTTAGATAATAAACACTTAGAAAGAATAACATCATCACCTTTATAAGGGCCTATTGTACTCATTGTAGCAATAGGACTACAGTAATTCACATAGGCTACATTACAAAGGAGAAAATAGGCTTAGCTATGATTTCAATCAAATTTGAAATGTTCATTACCACTAAACCAACTAAAGTAAGCTACTTTAAAAGGGCTTCAAAAACCTCTAAAACTCACCAAATCGAATTAGGATCTCAAATTTTTTCCGGGGGCAAGCCCCCGGACCCCCACTATTTTTTGCCCTACCTGGCAATGTTTATGGAATACCCAGTGAACATTTTTTTCTGGGGAGAACACTGATGCAAACATTAATTGTATTACAACTCAAGTCAATTAGTCATAATATGGTCAAGCTCACATCCATTAAGAGACTAATTTTATTCAGTGCAGTATTGAATTATATTCCAGGTAATTGTAATAAAATAAAATAATTATTATTGAAAATATAAAAATAATCATTAATTTAGATAACAGTCAATTAACGTCGGTAAAAAATATGCACGTGTTATCTCTTGCTTTCAAACTGTTCTCATGCAGTCTCTTAACTCTTTTTGTTCTTGTGTGCATGATGAGCTTACTCATTACTGTTTCTTATGTTTCCTGATAGATTTATTATGAATTTGTATTATAAATTTATGATATTTTATGGTATTAACAATATTATTTTTTAACTTGTATTTAAACTTGGATTCAGCTGAGCGATTGCGGTGTGGGAAGAGGCAAAGAGGTGTAAAATATGCGGAACATTCGAACAACAATAATTATCACTTCAAACTTTAGTATTTCAATTGGCCCCAGCATAGGGTCCCAATTTCCTGGTTCCCCGGTGGGCCAGTCCGACCTGGACACAGTTCTGTGAGTGTGACATACCGTTTTTTTTTTTTTTTTTTTTTTTTTTTTATAGTAAATACCGTAATTTATTTATGTATGGTAGTGGTAGCCCCTACCCTATTTTACCCTACATTTTCATACCCTAATTAATTATCAAGGAACATAGTTTATTACGATAATAAGTATTATAGGTTATGAGAAAATTATCTTTGATAAGACCAAATGGTCGAAACCACATGGTAAAGATAAATTACTAATGGATTATTTTGTGGAGTGAAAGTTTATCATAGGAAAATGGTTAGGCCTACAAATGTTATTGATTGTGATATCCCGGTATCTGTAGTTTTCTTTCAAACATCAATAAATAACTTAATAAGTAGGCCTACATAATCATTTTTAACTTAATAAATATAATAATAATCATCATAACTCAGTTCCAACTATGTCGGGTTGAGTGGTGGTTTTCACCATTATCTAGGGATGAAACTGTAGATACTAAGCTTGCCAGACTCAGTGTTTCTTCCACATCCTCTAACTCCTTCCTCTCCACCAATTTACTCCACTCTCTTCTGTCCTCCCACAGCTTTACTCTTGCCACATGCTCCCACACTTCATCCCGTTTTCCAACGTCTTCTTGAATTAATCTTTCCCATTTCTCTCTTGGCCTTCCTACTCTTCTTTTCCCCTCCTCTGCCGCTTCAAATTCTCGTCTTGGAATCCTCTCTCTGCCCATCCTTTTCATATGTCCAAACCATCTTAGACGTTCTCTTCCTAGCTTAAACTTCAATCTCTCCAGTCCCATTTCTTTCCTTATTTCATTACTTCTTATCTTGTCCATCTTTGTAACTCCCTTGATACTTCTTAAAAACTTCATTTCTGCTGCTTCCAGCTGACTCTCTTCTTTTGTTCCCACTGCCCATGTTACTGCCCCATATGTTAGTATAGGTACAAAATATGCCTTATACAGCAAAATTTTACATTTTTGTGGAAAAAAAACTCATTCCATAGTAACTTTCTCACCAATTGGTAAAACCCTTCTGCTTTTTGCACTCTAGATGACACTTCCCTACACACTTTTGCATTTTTTGTCAATATACTTCCCAAATATTTAAATTCTTCTTTTTCTTCTAAGACTTCTCCACGTAGTACAATATTTTCCTGGTCTCTAGGCCTGCCCTTAGTCTTCTTTTGCATACGCAAACATTCACTCTTTTTCTGATTGATTTTTAGACCAAACTCTGTAGTAACTTCATTCCATCTGTCCACCTTCTCCTGCACTTCTCTGGTACTCTCACCCCAAATCAACACATCGTCCGCAAACACTAAGGTTCTTGTGTCCCTTCCATCTGTATTTGGTTCCACTCTTCTTATAATTTCATCCATTACAACAGTAAAGAGTGTTGGAGATAACACACTACCTTGTCGCAAGCCCTCATTACTTGGAACCATTCTGACCTCCCCATATCTGTCTGTACGCAACTTTCACTCCTTGATATGTACTTTGTATCCTGTCTATTAAACCTCTTCCCACTCCTTTTATCTCTAGACACTCCCATATTTTCTCTCTAGGCAGGCGATCGTATGCCTTCTCCAGACCCAAAAAAACACAATGTGCATTTCTTTCCATTTTGCCATCTCCCCTCCATTGTCTGTCTTATAGCAAATATGGGATCAATAGTAGACCGTCCACTTCTGAACTCATATTTTCTTCTCTTAGATCTGTGTCATATACCTCCTTCAGTCTTAGTTCTATATTTTTTCATAAATTTTAGCACACTGACACATTAAAGTCACCCCTC
Organism: Sweltsa coloradensis; assembly: GCA_024449915.1. Lineage (NCBI taxonomy): Eukaryota > Metazoa > Arthropoda > Insecta > Plecoptera > Chloroperlidae > Sweltsa > Sweltsa coloradensis. The sequence goes on along the minus strand of JAMZAV010012475.1, from coordinate 11,921 downwards.
TATAATTTTCACATTTCTTACGGTCACCTTTCTTAAACAACGGTACAATTATACCTCTTTTCCAATCTTCCGGTACCTTCTTTTGTTTTCACGCAGCACTGATTACTCGAAATAAAACCCTCTTCTTCCTTCCGCACCTGATGCTTTGATCATTTCCACAGAAATGTCATCCCCTCCCGGAGCTCTACCATTCTTCATGGCTCCTAAACGCCCGTGCCACCTCTTGTTCCGTTACCTCGTCTTCTTCTTCTTCTCCACTTGCCTCTTCCTCTTTCTCTGCATTTAAATTTTCCACTAACTTGTACATTTAGCAGATCTTTGAAATATTTGCTCCACATTTCTTGTATTTCCTGGGGTTGTTTGTAACTTGGCCATTTTCATTTACCATGAGCTTTTGTTCCTCCCTTCTTGTCTTTTTGTCTTACTAGTCCATATATAATTTTCTTATTTTCCCCGGAAGTCATCTTCTAATTTACCAGCAAATTCTTCCATTGCTTTGTCTTTCTCCTCCCTCACAATTTGTTTCACGTCGGTTTTTCGCCTACGGTACTCGTACTCATTTTCTGCAGATTTGCACTTTTCATTCTTTTTCCAAGCTAGTTTCTTCTCCCGAACTGCATCTCGTACCCTCTCGTTCCACCATCGCGTTTCTTTCTCTTTCCTCCTTCCACTGACTCTTCCACACACCTCTTCTGCACTTGACACAAAAGCCTTCTTAAAGTTTTGCCATTCTTCTTCTATTTCTCCCACTTCATTTGTAGGTGTTTGCTCACTAATTCTTGTCATAAACTCCTTTTGCACTATCGGAGATTGCAGTTTCCACACTTTTAATCTTTTGTGTCTGTTCTTATTCTCTTTTGTGTCTGTACCATCATTCTAAACTTCCCCAACACCAGCCTGTGGTCTCCATCCAATGATATTGATGGCATTACCCTCACATCCTCAAGGTTTCTCATTACTTCTTTTCCTATACATAGATAGTCAATTACTGACTCTGATCTGTCTTCACCATAGCCATATCTCGTTATTTGTTGGGTTCTACGTTTCTTGAACCAACTATTTCCTATAACTAACGAGTTCCTGGCACACATTTCTAACAGTTTCTCTCCATCTCTGTTTCTTATATCTATCCCAGTCTGCCCATAACCTCTTCAAATCCTGTTCTATCTTTTCCTATTCTTGCATTAAAATCCCCCATTACTACAATAGTATTCGATGTCATAATTGCTTCTAATTTTGCCACAAACTCATCCTTCTCAACCACTGGTCTTCCTGTTTGAGGCGCATACACCTGAATGAATTCGATTGTCATGCTGTCACCGCACAAGATGTACATCTGTATAATATAAATAAATAAAAAGTAACATAAATAAAATAAATATATAAATAAATAAAATAGAAGGTAACAACTTTAAATTAGCTGCAGTTGTCATCAGCAGGTGAAAAGTTTTGTCGCCCCTAGCCCTTCAGGCTGGGATTTATGTTCTCTTTGCTTTCCCAACCTGTCAACCCTTCTCCAATTTAATAAGTACATCCATCATCCATGTCATAAACCATAAATCTTTGAACATGCTGATATGTAAGGTGACCATATTTGAATGTTACAAACCAGGACAACTAATGTGTGGAATACGGTATGTACTTTGTACTTCCGGACCATTTCGGGGTCGGGGGCAGAGCCCAGCCGCTGGGGGCAAATTTTATTCAAGATATTTTGGTCAAATGCCCAGAAAACAGTTTTCTGACATAAAAAATATGAATTAAAAATGGTTTTAATGAGCACATTTTTGTAGTCTAAAATTTTTATCTAAGGGTTTTTAAAAATGATAGTAGGCCCTACAAAATAAATACAAGCACTGGGCAGAAAACAATGCGTGTATTGTGAAGGCATCATACTAATGAAGTTCTAATCAATATTGTCAATAGTAATAATAAAGATATTTGAAAATGCATTGAATTTGTATAATATGCATGTTTTAACTTTTAATAATTTTTGTCTTCACTTCATAATTAATTAGTGTAGGCCTAGGTATGTAATTAATAAAAAACTTTAGTTAAATTTGCATGATTTTTACATTTTGATTTTCATTACTTTATAAACAAAATTATGGCTGTGCAAGTCCTGATTTTTAATTCAAGTGGAGTCAGAGTTAAAATAAACTCTAGTATCGAGTCCGCGAGTACTTAATCTTTTTTAAATTCACTATTACTCTTTGACCATTTTTTTTTAAAATTTATGTTCAATATTAATTTATGAATTGGTTTATGTCTATATGTTAGCTCCAAAAGTGAAAGGGTAACATCAAATTTGATTTAAAATGTAATCTCTCTCACAGAGATCTTTTTAATAATCAAGTACAAATGTTGTTTGGGCTAGGCTATGACATAATTCAGTAGTTAGTGGTATTACATGAAAAGTTGTGGGTTGATTGGATATTGCTTAAACTTTCTTATATTAATAAATTTTGGTTATTCGAGACGATAGTGAATTTTTTTATAATTTGTGCCAAAAAAAGTCTGTACTTCCAAAAAGAACACAAATTTGTATCAAAAGACTGAGGTTATAGTATAATGGATATTCAGGTTGGTAAGGTAACGCCAAGAATAGATAACGATATTTACGTTTCACACGCTGTGCGCGCCCCGGGCACCTCCACCAAAATTATTGAATAATACAGCACACCCCTAGGAAAAATGAATCATCTTCTTGGAAGTGGAAGAACTATTTCAATGTTATTCTGTAGTATTTATCAAGGAGTGTATTTTTCACGTAAAACATTATCCTTCCACATGGTAAGTTGACAGAATCCCGGGGAAACATTTCCCCACTAAAATTGCAAACCGGTACAAATACGACATTTTAACGAGTCTCTCGGGGCCCCGGTAGGCCTACAATGTGTTCTGAAAACGGTACTGTCCCGGTCAAAACCGGTACATCTGGTCACCTTATGAATAGGCCTATGGTGATTGGTGAAATGTTTTTTGGTAGGTGGGGGCATGCATTTTTACGATTAAAATGAAAATTCACTTAAATAATAAAATTTAAAATAATTTTCACTACTGGCACTAGTAGGCCTATATATTTTGTATTTGCTTTCGAGCTACTGTACCCAATTTGAAATGAATTCTACCTTTAAATGGGAGCTGTATTCAGTATTACTTACCATATAGGGTTTAATTTATTTCAGTGTATGGAAAGTCATTGGAAAGCGATCTGAAAGGAGATACGTCAGGACACTTCAAACCCCCTTTTGGTTTCTCTATGTATGGTAAGCATTACTTTTTACCTCAGATCATTAAAAACTTCAAGTACCGCTTAGAGATATTAACGAGTATGGGGGGGATACTCTTGCTCTCTAAACACTTAAGAGGATGGGCTAGTCGCAAAATTAAAACATGCGAAAAAAACATTTTTTTTGTGATTCCCGAGAACGATGCAAAATATCTAAAATCTGGTTCTAGACCCGAATTGTGGTTTTGTTAGAACCATATGATGCAAGAAAAAATATTCAAAATATAATAATTGGTGCGGTTTGTATTAAAATATGCATTTAATTAATTAAAATTCTAATAAAAAACTTAATTACCATCACATTACAATATTTTTCTTAAGGTTATAGTTCTCACAATACCACAAAGCGGTCTAGAATCCGTTTTTAGATATGTTGCATTTGTTCTCGAGATATCACGAAAAAACGGTAATTTCGCGACTATCCCATCCTCTTAAGGCTGTGTGTTCACCAAAAAACCAAATCCAAAATATGCATTCAACAGTAGTTATAGAGTATGATCATCAATCACAGTCTTTTTAAAAGATCAAAATATATTTTTGGATTTTTGTTTATGCATTTTTCCTCTATTGCTACTTTTTTGAACGATTTTTGGTGCTAAGTTTTTCTAAAAGTATACCATTTGGATGGCTGATATTTTTATTGTAGCTTACACTCATCTTTGACTATAGAATGTTTATTTTGAAATGTGTATCTTCAATACCTTTCATTTTACAGTGTATTATATTTTTCCGGTACTTTTGTGGTATTTTGTACCGCCAAAAGAAAAAAAGAAAGCTCTTAAGTACGAAAGCTATAGATTTCAAAATACCACATTCTATAGTCAAAGATGAGTGTAAGCTACAATAAAAAATATCAGCCATCCAAAATGGTATACTTTGGAAAAACTTAGCCCCCAAAAATCGTTCAAAAAAGTAGCAATAGAGGAAAATGCATCGACCAAAAAAATCCAAAAAATATATTTTGATCTTTTCAAAAGGCTGTGATTAAGATCATTACTCTATAACTACGGTTTTATGTATATTTTGGATTTGGTTTTGGTGAACACACAGCCTTAAGTTAAGTATAATTTATTTCTTAGTGGGTTCCTTATAGTTAATAAAATTTTAATCTTTGAACATTATTTGGGTTTATCTTTTCATTAGTTAAATTTTCTCATTTATCATGAATTTTAAATTGATATAGGCCTATGACCTTTGTTATATTTCATTTTGCAAGTTGTAGTTCTGCAGGTGGGTAGAAAACTTGCTATGACTAAATTAGTTTAGTGGCAACTTTCACTAGTAGATGATGTTTACTGCACAGCTCATATGGTTGGAGTGCAATTAAACAGGTGAATTAGCTTTTCATTTCCTACTAGACTTGTGATTCTTCTCTTTAAATTTAAATTTTATGACTAACTAAAGGACTATTCACCTACTAAAGAAAACAAAACTTGACAAATGCTAATGAGTTTAAAAATTTGTTATGGGTTATGAATTTACAGAGTAAATTACAAAACTGGTTGCACACCTACAACTTAAACATCCCAAAGAATATTTCTAGGTTGGTAATTGTTTTAGTCCCTTTGCAAAGACCTCACGTTTGAAATTTCATTGTGACGTTCTTTATGTGAGTGACCTTTAGGATTCTGGCCAGAAACAATATTTGGCCAATAATATAGTAATAATAATAATAACAAAGTACATATGCCATAAGCAAGAGCTGCGTACAAACACCACTGGGTAGAAGACCTGGTTCGAAATAAACAGTGGTCTACGACAAGGCAGTGTGATGCCCCCTACACTGTTCGCCATTGTAATGGATGCCATACTAAGAAAAGTAGAACCAACCGAAAACAAAATGTCAAAGACGATGATATTTGCCGACGATATAGTGAGATGGGGAGATTCCATGAAGAAGTCCAGGAAAGTATAGATAAGTGGAATGAGGAAACACAGGAATTTAACATAAAAATAAGTATTGAAAAGAGGTGAGATGTTAATAGTAACCAAAAAAATTAAACCGAACCAGAAAAAAAGTAACACTACGTGGAGAAGAGCTGTCAATTGCAGAAGAATTCAAATACCTGGGAAGTATTTGACAAAGGATGCCAAAATAACAGCAGAAATATCAAGAAGAATCATACTAGCACACAAATTCTACCAAAGCGTACGAAAACTACTAGGAAAGAGGAAATATCAAACAGATGTAAAATGATATTATCAAAATGTACTTTCTCCCAATTTTGTCATATGCATCAGTGACATGGACAATGGGAGGAAAGGAAGAGAGCAGACTGCAAGCAGCAGAGAGAAATTTCCCTAAGAAGTGCGGTGGCATAAAAAAACTAGAAAAGGGTACAAAGCATAACAACAAGAAAAAAATTTGGAGTGGAAAGTCACGAGATAAAATAGGAAGAGAAAGATAGGTGGTGGGGACATGTAAAAAGAATAAGAAGACGAACCCCAAGACGAGAATTTGAAGTCATGGGGGGAGGCGAAGAGTTGGGCCCGGCCAAGAGATAGAGGCGGGGCCCAAAAACGCGAAGGTCGAAGAAAGAGGGAAAACATGGGGATGGGGTTTAATAAAAGAAAGACTCTGGGGGACAGGAAAAGGGAGAGAATTTTTAGAAATGGGGGTTTATGGAAAAAAACGGGAAGAAGAAAAGGGGGGTGTGACCTGGTAGCAAGCACTAGAGATAGCCCGAGAAACTGGTGACTCGTCACCCCCGCCCCGACGAAGGGAAAAGGGGTTTGATATATATATAATGACATACTGTCCGTTTTCCAGTACATACACAGCGTTTTATTTTTGTTATTTTTTTTTCAGTCACAAATGCCAATTGAAAGGAGTGGGGATAAAATCCCATTTTTAAGATTATGTACTTTTTTTAAATCCCTTTTTTGGGTAGGCCTAAGTAGGCTTTTAACTTTGGCGATAGATTATGTTGAAAAACAAATTCGGTAATTTCCCCTTTTGATGAATGAAAATTTTTCATACCCCGTGATGGAAATTTGTTTTTTCGTGCAGGCCAACAGAGATGGGGCCCCAAACCCATCGACCCCTCGGCCCCAGAGCCGACGCGATGGCTCTGATTTGCTGGGGTGAGAAGAAACAGTGGGGGACTGAGAGTAAAGTTCAAACCCATCTTATACAAGAAGTTACCCACATTTGCAAAATCTTCCAGGAGTACGAGCAACAGTCCGGACACGAACGGCCCGCAATTAAGAAAGAGTTTTTGGAAAAGCATTGAGTCGGGTTCCTGGCAATAGGACATAACTGGTCCCCCAAGCGTTCGAGAAAAACTTTTTTGGGAATTAACTTTTGAATTTTCAGAACAAATTTGACCCTCGACATAATGAAACGGTGTGGGAAAATTTCTAGTTTAAGGCCTACCATTTTTAGATCTCGAATTTGGTTTCGGGCCAGTAGTTACCTCCCCCTACATAACTGGTCGAAAAGTTTTGGAGAAAATCTTTTTTGTGAAAAATTCTAGCTAGTTTTTTAAACCCTTGCAAATTTTTAAAAATTAAATTTTGTCTGGTTTTGTCTATAAGGCATGTGGTACGTTTTATGTGCACCATCAATTGACAATTTAAAAAAATACAATAAATAGAACGAACTTGGGACGTGGAGAATATTTTGGTTGGTTGATTATGGAATAAAATTTCCCCTCATATCATCTCCCCCCTTCCCCTTTTGGGTAACTGCTTAGTTATTATTATTTTTTATTATTTATATTGAAAACTAGTTTGTGTCCCTAGACTTCTCAATAGGGGAAGCCACATTGCGGTTTTTAGATTCTGGGCCTAAATTCGACCAAAATTACAAGCAAAGTTTTTTGGTACTGGAAAAAGAAAAAATTTATAGTATACTATTTTAATATGTTAGTGGGTTTAAGGTTGGTTAAATTGTCAGCAACACAACATCAAAAATTTAAATCATCAGTGATATAGAGAATTTTCTGGAGCCCAGTTTTAAAATTTAAAACGGACAGTGCATCACCCCCAATAATAGTATCTTGCAATTCATTACCGCCAAATTCTTATTCCAGTAAAATGTGTGAAGAGAAAGGTTGTTCTTTGCCGAGCGTTTTCCTGACCCCATGGCTGGAATGGGGTCGGACAAGCGTTATCCGCATCTTTTGTTCCGGCCAGACGATCTGGAGATGTGAAGAAACGTTGAGGAGAAATAGGGAAAGACTTTTTCGCTTCATTTCGGTGATTTACGAAAACATTCCCTTGTTTAAACCACTTCAGCTGCTGGATAAAATTTTAAAAGTAGTATTTTTTTGAATCAACACATACGGTTACAATCTGCAACAAAAAAAAAGTTATGAAGTATTTAAAAAATCCAAAAATTTTAAATCACCCCAACCAAAGGGCCCGGAATTGGGAGTTTTGGGTTTCCCAAACCCCCAGTCAGTTTTAATTTATTTAATTTTGGATTTTTAAAATTTTAACAATACACCAGGGCGAGAAAGAAACTAGTTAAAAAGAGGGTAGGCCTAGGGGGTGGGCCCACAAAGACTTAAAAAAGTCAAAGGGAGGGAATGATTTTTTTCTCTTCTAACCTGGAAGGGTCTTGATCGTCAGTTGTTTGGATGCTAGTCTTTTTTTCTACTCATTTTATATTCACAGAAATTTTATATAAAAAATCCACTTGATGGTTTTTCTTATTTTTTGTGTGTGGGGCCACCAATATTCAGGGAGGGGAAATAGGGAAAAAAATAAATGCTGCCCTTTGATCGTGGGTTTGGACCCTTTTCTTTGTCACCGCTGTGTGAGTTGTCTGACATGGGTATTCAAAACAAGATGTGATAAGAAAAAAAATTGAAGAATAAACGTCATGTAGGTCAAATTTGTGATTGATTTTGCTGAAAATGCTAAAAAGCATCCACAAATTGTCTTTGGGTTGGGTTTCATTTTTTAAAATTTCCCGCGCGATCTTTAGTGATTCGATCTCTTCGACGAACATACACACACATACGGAGAGAAATAATAAAATAGGCCTAATAAAAATAATAATAAAAATAAAAAAAATAATTAATAAAAAAATAATAATAATAATAATAATAAAATAATAATAATAATAAAATAAAAAATAGAGCTTTTCCCATTTGAGTTTCTTTTAAGCCCCAAAAAACCCGACCGGGACATTTTCAGTATTTTTTTTAAAAGGGTATAAAAAGGCCCGGGTGAATTTGATATCCCTTATATTAGGGCCTACGCTACATGGCGATTTGTAGCTCTCCGTATGTTAAATAAATAAATCAATAAAAAAAAAAAATATAAAAAAAAATATAAGAGGGTAACCACCTCACAGAATGATTTTTAGTGGGGGAAATTAAATTTAAAGCCGACCAAGCCCAAACCCCGTAGGGACAGACACACAACGAGCAAACAAGACCCCCTATAGAGACCGGCAATTTTTTCAAAAGGAAAGGAAATGCCATTAAAAGAAGTGGCACTATTCCACCTTTTGGGCAGCACCAGAATCAAGTTGATTTAAACAACCTTAGAATTTAATTTTTGTGCCTCGTTTCTAGGACTACTCCCCAAAATCACCCCTTTTCAAATTCCCAAGCTCAAAATGAAGGTCCAAAGTAATAAACTTCTGCCTATACAATAAACAAAACCTGGCCTTTTGCATTGAAGCAGAGCCTCAACCAAAAAGACCAACGAACCACAGAAATTGGGGGGTTTTTTTGGATATGACTATACCTACTCATGATAGACTAGATATTTTTCATGCTGGCTAGTACCCCGTGATGTTAAGCAACAACACCCTACTAAAAAGATATTTTACCCGTTTAAATTTTATGATGTTATATATAATAAATTTTACTATATCTACCAGCTGTTAGGTTACATATCCACATCTTTTCCACCCCACTGTGCTATCTGGCCCCCAACAGTGCAATAGATTTACATATTAGATGTACATTTGCCTTTCATTAACCTATTTATTTTAGTCATTGTTGTTTCAGGCCCAAAGTTTTTTCTTATTATTGTGCTCAAGCTTCTTTATTTTCTGTTTATATGGGTTTTTAAGTTGATTGTTTTCAATTGTCATTGGGATGGAACACTAGTTTAAGCCATGATTGTTTGAAACGTTGGTCAATTTCCCTACAAACATTTTATCTCCTGAGATATCCCTTATTACCCTTTTGGGTATCCAAAGCAGGGGCTTCCCCGGGGACTACGAGGGGTGCCCTTACAGGAGATTCCCTCAAGACCTTTCAGGATGACCCAGGGAGGAAACGTTTAAAATTTTTTCAATTGACTGCAGAACTTTCCCCCACTTACCTGGTGGACCCGTAAGGGTAATTGCTTTTAAAGATGGTGGTAACTAAATTTAAACTTTAGAGATTTTTTTTTTTATGTAAGTTTTATATTAAAAAAATCTTTGAAGAAAAAATTCGAATATAAAAAAATTTTTAATTTTTCTGTACTGGTTTAGATGACTGGCTATCCGAGAATGTTTGCATTTTTTAATAGAGTAGGCCTATAGTCGCTCATTTTTAGGATCTCTTTCCATCTTTCCCCTCGTCTTGCCGCGCCTTTGTAGTTTTAGTGTTGTGTTTTTTTTTGAAAAAAAAATTAACTAGAAAAGTGATTTGCCCGAAAATTTGTAGGCCTAGGTAAGTTTTGATTACTGTATTTATTATTGACAGTAGCTTATTCCTTATGCTTAAGACAATAATCGGCTTTGTATGGTTATAAGTGGGACTGATTCTTTAGTCAAGAATCGGCTTTGAGGTTAAGTGGGACGTAGCCCTATTATGCCATAATTATTTTGAGTATGTAATTATACGATTATGTAACGAGAACATAAAACATAAGTAATATGCTTTTCAGTTCGTCTTTCAACATGTCTAGTGACTCTAGTCCCAGTGGGTCTGGATCTGGGCCCGGGCCTAGCATAAGTAGGCCTAGGCCTAAAGTTAAGAGTCGATCAACACTTTACCGGCTGGCAAAAAAAAATGTTGATTTATTATACGGTGCTGCCCTGATGTTAGTGCAAACGTTGCCGATGTAGACCAGCCTGGTCTAAGTTGTAGGCCTATAGGAGACCAAGGTGACGGAGGCCTAGGCCTACCGATACAAGAACCAGACGAATATGGCGATCCAACCTGGCTTATTTCTGACGATGATGCTGACAGTTTGGTGAACCTGTATCGGATTCTGATACAGATGTTCGGCCTAGGCCTACTGACACACCAGAAAATTTAGTGGCAGAAATAGCTTTGTGGGGTCAGTCCAAACAATGTCACCCACTCTTCAATTACCCAGTTGATGAAAATTTTGAAACAGCATTCATGTTTCTCAAGTGTGAATGTTGATGCTAGAACTATACTTAAGACACCAAAAAGTAATAATATTCAGGAGATGTCACAAGGCCACTATAGTCATCTCAGCATGGCAGATGCAATTTTAAGAATTTTATCAACAGTGCCTCCTGCTAATGCCCTACAAATATTGAGGTGTTAATGAATGTTGACGGTTGTGCCTCTAGCCAAGAGTTCTAACAGCCAATTTTGGCCTATACTAGGGTACATGCCACAGATACCATCATCAAAGCCATTTGTAATTGGAATCTTCATGGCTATAGCAAACCACCGCCTCCAGATGTCTATCTTAAATATTTTGTTGAAGAAGCCATTCAACTTCTCGAACATGGCTTGCTTTTCAGAGGGGCTAAGAAAAACGTCAAAATGTTGGTTTTATCTGTGATGCCCCAGCACGTGCATTCATAAAATGTATAAAAAGTCATACAGGATACTTCGGGTGTGGCAAGTGTTTGCAAGAAGGAAAGTATTTTAAAAATAGATTAGTTTTCGATAAAAAGTCAATTTCGACTTCGAACAGATGACGATTTCAGACAAAGACGTCAGCCTGATCACCATACAGGCGACTCACCTCTAGAGACTCTAGGTATTGGTATGGTGTCAGACTTTCCATACGAATACATGCATTAGTTTGTCTTGGAGTTATGAGGAAAATAACTCGCATTTGGGTAAAAGGCAAGGTGCCTTTGAAGTGGCCCCAGTGACAAAGTCATACAAGTGTCATCATTGCTAGTATCTTTGTCACCATATATATGTACCGAGTTTGCCCGTAAGCCTCGATCTCTACGTGAAATAGGACCGGTGGAAAGCCACTGAGTGGAGGCAGTTTTTTGTTGTACACAGGCATAGTGGTACTTAAAAAACATTATCCACTCCCATGTATCAACACTTTTTGTGTCTATATTGTGCAATTACAATATTAGTTAGCCCTATTTACAACACGATTTGATTACGCAGAAAAATGTTGGTCTATTTCGTTGATAAGGCAGAAGAATTGTACGGTAAAGAGACCCTAACGTACAATATGCATGGCCTTGTGCATTTAACCGAGGATGCCAGGAAATTCGGTAACTTGGACAATTTCAGTGCTTTTCGTTTCGAAAACTTTTTACAAACATTGAAGAAACTTTGCGAAAACATAACGAGCTCTTCAACAGGTCTCAATAGATTGTTGAGCAAAATTACTGCAACTAGTTGGAACGGTCAGAGTCTAGAATTCCCTAATTGGAGATTGTCTGGCAAAACTTCACATTGCAACTTTGTTGGAACGGTCGGAGTCTGAAGAATTCTTCCTCATA
>JAMZAV010012474.1:0-17954 GCA_024449915.1 Sweltsa coloradensis | reverse complement strand
TAATAATAATAATATAATAATAATAATATTAATAATAATAATAAATAATAATAATAATAAAAATAATAATAAATACAAACTTTAACTTGAATTTGATCTAAGCCTAGGGCCTAGGCCCAGGCTTAGGTCCGTATAAAGGTTCGCACTGAAGGGCAACCTCACAAGGCACATGACGTCACATACCGTAGTGAATCGGTTCTCTTGCTCTGTATGTCCCTCGAGGTTCACAAGGAAGAGTCACCTCAACAACCACAAGATGACCCATACCGTTGCTTAGCCCTTTTTAAAAGTTATTCTTGTCATAGTGGGAACCACCCGATCAGCATTCTCTGCAAGTACAATCCAATGAAACAGCTGTGCACCTGAATAAGTGATTCTTTAAAAGTAACTGAGCGAAGGCAATACATTTAAGTGCATATTTTACATTTCTAAATAATTGAACTTGGAATGCATAGAAAATAATTGACAAGTGGATTTTTCTTAAATTATAGGATTATATATAAACGAAACTTAATGTTTCTTCATCATGTTGTAGTAACACACAAAACCTATCTCTTGCAGATCACATCCAAGAAGTAATGGCGTCTACCAGGACCGAGTACATCCCAATTCTTCCAGCCGCCACTGTAAAACTGGTGAGGTGCGACAACCTCCTGACACTGCATTCAGAACGATCACTCCATACGTATCAAGCTAGGAAGGAGAGTGAACACGGTAAATGATATTTTAATTTTATTTATTTTATTTATTTATTTATTTATTTAACGTCTATCCCATTCAGTTATAAAAACTGATTTACAAAGGAGGACAACTAAATAAATCTAATTACATAGATGCAGAAACAACAATAAACTACATTTTCGTAGATATTTGAAATAGTAGCATTACAACAACAATGCATTTAAACACAACAATTTTGGTAACAAATTAAAAAAAATATATTATATGCATTAATGAATCAAATATAAAAAAGGGTGTAGAATGAAAAGAAAAGAAAAGAAAGGGGGGGGAAAAAGGAAAAAAGAAAGAAAAAGACAAAGAAAGAAAAAAAAAGAAAGAAAAAAAAACATTAAAAAAGAAAAACGAAAAAAAAAAACTGATTTATTAGACGATCCCACTCAAACGAATATGAGGTTTGCCAAAAATCAGGAACAGCAAATCAGGGAGTAATCAATCTTTCGCGGAAGAAACCACCTAAACGCGAATCTTCATTCTTGTGTTCAACCATCATTCTTGTGTTCAAATCTTGATACAATTTAGTGCAAAGAATCTTGACTTTAATATATTACTTATTCAGATATAATTATTTTTAAATTGTTCATGTCAAAAACTGATCACAGCAATGATACAGGACACCTAACTCAAGTTGCAAGTTTCCACCAGTGGCGGCAACCAGACATCTAGGCAGAAAAATATCAATTGAAAATACATTGAATACATCAAAATCAAGCAATAATGAACAAAGAGACAGCAAAATCATACATAAGACATATGAAGATAATTAACATTACATAAACACAGAGACAATGCCCACAAAATAAAATAGTGAAAATCCATTCTTCTTTGTTCTTCGCTTCATTATCATTGCTTCAATTTTACTTTTAAATTGTACTATTCCTAGCTCAGTAAACTGGCTTCTAATATCATAAGAAATTGAATTCCAAAAGGATACTCCTCTGTACAAGAATGACTTTCTTAATGATTCAGAAATTAATTTAGGAACTTTCAAAGAGTTTATTAGAATAGAATTTCTATCACGATCAACAATTAAAAAAAAAAAAAAAAAAAAAAAATATTGGGTAAAATACCTAAATACATACCTTTCAATATTTTGTATGTATTTACCAGTACGCTATATTTCATTCTTTCCTCAATCGTGAAGCAATCAGATTGTAAATCTTGGCTCATAGGAATTGAATCAAACAGATGGTCAATTCTCTTCTGAAGTACAACATATTCGGTAGAAGGTCTTACTGCCCAAACCACTAAACAATAATCAATAATAGAGTGAATATAAGAATCTACAAGTAACCTCAACATTCTCTCTGTTACAAACCTCTTCATTCTACTTATAATTCCTATTGCTGATGATACTTTATTACATACATATTCATAATGTTTCTTAAAATTTAAATTACAATCTAAGAAAACTCCAAGATATTTAAATTCATATACTCTAGAAATTAGCTTACCATTACAATTCAACGTCAAATGAATATCATTCATGCTTCTATCATTAGCCTTATGAATTTGTTTTACTTTAATTAATATCAAGTTCCTGAGTTTTAAACTAATCATCCATCCTCTTTAAAACTTCTTGAAGACGTCTTACGATCTCTTCAACATCCACACCTTCTAAATAAAAGACCAAGTCATCAGCATATAAGATATAATTGATTCCTCCCAATATAGTAGATATATCATCTATGTAAAGAATAAATAAAAGGGGTCCTAATATTGATCCTTGTGGTACTCCACAAAATATATTGAATACTTTTGAACTATATTTTGCAAGATTAAAAAAACATTTTTCTTTTTAAAAAATAATCCGCCAATATTGATAACAAATAAGGACTTATGTTATACCTGGTTTTTAGTTTTATTAAAAGAGGTAAAAAAGGTACTGAATCAAAATATGCTTTCCTAAGATCAACAAAAACAGCTCTAACCTTACCATTCCACTTGTCAATCCCTTTATAGATAAAATCTGTAAATGCTAGAAGGGCACTTTGCGTTGATCAACCTTTCCTAAAACCATGTTGGTTTTCACTTAAACCTTCAGAAGCATCCACTTCATGTAATAACCTCTTGTGCAAAATATTTTCAATAATTTTCCCTACAATTGGAAGAGTTGATATAGGTCGATAAGAATTCCTATCACTCTATTTACCTTTACCCTTATAAATAGGTGTTACTCTTGCCAATTTCAGCTGTGTTGGGAAATCACCTACAAGAAAGAAATGGGAAATTAGATACGCCAATAATCCGACTATTGATGCGCATTTCTTGAATACTATGCATGGAATCTCTTGAAGTGTTGTCGAGCTTTTAATTTTATATATATTATATTACATTTTCATTGGCGACCATATTTCAATTATTCCAATCATTTTTTTATGAATTTTAAGTTAGTTAGTAATTGGGGTTTTAGCTAATTAACTAACTTAAAATATATAAAATTAAAAAAAAAATGATTTTAATAATTGAAATATGGTCGCCAATGAAAATGTAATTTAAAATATTTACATTTAATTGAATATAAAACACAAATTGGAGAAAGAACGTGTTTTGGCACAAGCGGACACTCCCATATTACCGAATATGACCTGGTTTATATTGCAAGTGGCTTCTAGTCCAAATAGGTGGAACACTGCCTTCTAGAGAGGAGCTGCAAGTAGAATTGGAGGCCGTTAGGTTGAATAACACATTTTGCGTTTGTTTTAGTTACCAGTGAAAACACCAGCAGCAAAAATATAGCTATCATGTCCACAAAGATCGTAACGGCAAGGTACATTATCCAGTAGGCATTGTGTTAAAAAAGAAGGCGCTAGTCTAGAAGGCCGCGGTCTTTTCTAGCTACAGTGCTGCTGGTGTTTGCGCTGGTAACTAAAACAAATGCAAATGAGAAGTTGCTTCCTTTATCCGCTAGATCGCATTGATGTTCTTTAACGTCGCGAACTACAACAAATAGTAATTTAGTAAAGATTTGCTTTAGGCCCCAAAAGCTCAGTTGGTTATCATCGGTGCGTAAAGCCGGAGGTTCTGGGTTCAATCCCCAGTCGGGGAGAACTTTTACGATTGCTATAATTCAATCAAAATGTAAAAATATAAACCCAGACACAACTTCACGCAAGTATAAATTACAAATGAAGCATAGGCTTCATTCTCACAAGTTTTAAACAAACTTCTTTGATCTGATCTTGATTCAGTTGTGTATTGCCGGTCGTCGCGATCTGAACATTTTATCCCGATACCGGTAAGGGAAGAGAGAAAAAACAAAACCGTTCCTACTGTAAACTCATTTTCGCCCCCACCCACAATCACATTGTAAAATTTATCTGGCGGATGATCCGCTATTCCCAAATTAACCCCCCAAAAAATCAATAATACAGCCTGGAAAAATCCACGACGCCGCGTTCCATCATCAGGCACCCCATCAAACCGAAATTTTATGGCCATCAGAGGCCGGTATTTACATTACAACTGACGAAAAAAAGCTTTCGATGACCCAGAATATAGATATGACGGGATAAGGTGGATGACTAACAACTCGAAAAAAATAAACATTTCCACAGCAACAACAAACAAAAAAAATTTATTTTCCACTGCCATCCACAGCCTCTAAACCAGCAGTTTAGCAGAAGAACAATGAAAATTGTCACCGACATTTTGTTTGACATTGTTATTCAGTGAAGGGAGCACGTCCTCCTATGCTACTCGTGGCTCCTCGTTCCCTGCCTGTCCACGCGACAGGTTTTGATTGTTGATAAGTTATTCCCACTTTCTTCCACATGAGCATTTCTAGCGCTAGTTACCGCCCCCAAAAAACTCTGTTTTGTTTTTGTTGTCAGAGACGATCTAAATGTAAATCTTAGTGTTTTATATTCAGACATTCTATGATTTTTTATCTCATGTTGATAAAAATACAAGGTATGTAGAATAATAATTCATATTTCACGGTTATTGGAAAAACCGAAGCAAAGACTTCATTTCACTGACCCCTTAAAAAAATTATAGCTTGGGTTTTTTTGAAAAAAATGTATGTTCGCGCTCTACCGGGCAGACGGCATAATTATGCGATCTTGATGAAAATTGGAGGGGACCTTCGAAATCTCTAAACTTAGACCTGCCACGTTTTTGGGTACAATCGAAGAAATTTTTCTCATGGATTTCGTTTTTTATTTTTATTTTTTCGATTTTTAATGCGATATTTTCGTGATATTTGGACCGATTCTGACCAAACGGGTGGGGCTACAATGTTCATATTTTACGTGGACATTAAGGTAATGGTGATGTAGTTTCATTTGAAAAGAAAAAAGTTTAATGAGTTTTGCCAGAATCCATAGAAATAAAGGTGTTAATATAAGTTTTTTGAGGTGTATAATACGTAACTATAGAAACTTTACAACAATTACCTACAATGCGTACAAAAAGTAAGTATTCAGTCTTCCAGATATTTTTAATTCTATTAATTGGTATTACCGTAGCAATTAATACTACTATGTAAAAATTATGCTAATTTAACAAAAATGATTTCCAATGGGACTTGAAAAAGTAAAGAGATCTCACGCATAATAAAAACTTTTAAAAAAGTTCATCCGTCAACGCGACTAAATAAAGTGTTCGCGAAGCTGCCTGTTATACAATCATATCATTAATACAAAACGATAGATACGGCATTACAGAAATTGGGTCCGTAGCCTAGGCGTAGGTAAACGTAAGTGAGCCTGAGGCTATGAGGCAATTTTAAGATTGTCACGCATTAAGTCTCCTAAGCCTCCCCATTTGAAATATAAATAAGCTCAATAGAAGTGGGCCATAGAGAAAAATAACAGGCTAATTAGCCCTTGTCTTAGGCTATCAAGCAGTAAACTTGGCAGTATTATCTAATTTCTGTTAAATTAAATTTATTTATTATTTCCCCCTGTAATTTGTACATATGATTCAAAAATTACAGAATGTAACAGGAAAGCAGGCCTTTTGTGGCTCATCCACCGCAGTGATTCTGTCCCATTTTTTAAATTAATAAAATAATTTAAAATAACATAAATTCTCTTATAAAAGGTTGGTAATGATAATGTTGAAATAGATATGATACAGTTTATTAAATGATAGTTAAAAATGAAATAAAGAATTAGTGATTGTAGCCGGTGTCAAAGATCCATTTTTAGCAGTGGTTGTCAACTCTAGGCCAATCAGGAAACCATTTCTCATCTGAAGTGATCTTGAATGGGTCTTTTAAATGCCTTATCACTCAGAGATCCGTGACTCACGGATGTGCAAAAATAGGACTCCCAATATGTGTGTATTACTATTCTGCAAACCTTGATTGGTGATGCACATATTTAAAACGTTGTATTCATTAGTATAATACATCGGAGATGACGTGTGATTCACGTCAAAACAACTACAAAAACAAAACAGAGCTCTTGGGGGCGGTAACAAGCGCTGCCAGGACAACAATTAACACTGTGCGCGTGAACAGGCACAACGATCGGGGTTTGGTCACAGTATAGTCTGGACGTTGATAAAATAGGAATTCTTAAACATATTGACGGCAGTGCATTATTGTTATGGTCGTGACAGACTTCCCACCAGAGTGCAGAACGATCGGCTTTTGGCAACCGCCATGTGTAAATTCTACTAAAGCTGCATTCACTACCTAGACGTCGGCGAGCGCTCGCTGCCGGAAGGGGCTGTTTCGACCAATCACGATGGAGCTACGTTTCGAAGCGCCGAGGAGCGCTGAAGTTGGTTCAGTTCAACTTTTGGGCCGGCGCTCGACCGGAAGTTAACGATATCAAGCGTGTTTGAATTAGTTATTGATATATTTGCGTCTCAAAAGTCGAAAACATAATTTACCATACAGTTTAAAGCTGAAAAATGTATTAATCGTTGCAACTCTCATTCATATTATGCCTATTTCTGGAGAGGGGGTAAATAGTTCATCGAGCGCCCGCCTCGGCACCGAGCACTCGGCGCTCGCCGACGTGTAGGTAGTGAAGGCAGCTTAAGTCCTGTGACCAAACCCCGATCATGCGATCCTGGCGGAGAATTCGGGCGAACCAGCTTGGCATTGCCCTATTGCGTGAGATCATTAAAATAAACGAAAACGTGCATTATTGCTGTACATCTTCGCGTAGCCTAGGACTAGCATAATATTCTCTATGTTCACTAGGCTTTAATTGGATGAGCGAAGCAAACATTCAATTTCACTTACCCCCGCCCCAGGACCCTAAAAAAAAAAGGTAGCTCGGGTGTTTTTTTTCCTTCTTTTTTGTCTGTTTGCTTGTGCTCTACCGGGCAAGCGGCATATGCGATCTTGATGAAAATTGGAACGGACATTTGAAATCTCCAAACTTAGACCTGCCACGTTTGAGGGTATAATCGAAGAAATATTTCTCATGAATATCGTACTTTTACCATTTTTTCTATTTTTTAAATTTGATATTTTCTTGATATTTGGGGCGTTTCTGACCAAACGGATGAGGCTACAACGTTCATTTTTTCACATGGGACATTAAGGTACTGATGATGTATTTCCTTTTGAAAGAAAAAGTGAAAAGGTTAGCCAGAATCCCTAGAAATAAACGTTTTAATATGAGTTTTTTTGAAGTGTATAAAAATTAACATGTAACTATCGAAACTTGACAACAATCACTTTCAATGCGCCAAAAAGAAAATCTTCGGTCCTCCAGATATTTTACATATTTTTAAATGGTATTATTTATAGCAATTACAACTACTTTTTAACAAATATCCTAAATTTTAAAAAAAAAAAAAATCGGACTTGAAAAAGTATAGAGATCCCACGCATACTAAAAACTTACAAAAAAAGCTCATCTATCACCGCGACTAGAAAAAGCGTTCGCGAAGCGGCCTCATCAAAACTTTGTTTTTTGTGCGGATTGTGTGTTCCCTAATATGGCCGTGCAGGCCTCGGCTTAACAAGGCCCATAAAGGGGTGTTTCAAATCTGTATTGTTAGTATTTATTTTAGTATCTATAACTTAGGCCTACGCTGTTGTATTATAAAAATAAAAATAAAAACGTCTGAAGCCTAGGCCCGGGACGGTTTCTGTTTTGTTTTTTTAAGAGTTATGACAACTTTTTTTCTTTTAACACATAGACGCAAAATACGAAATTTCCGCAATCTACGTATTTTTTTTATCCCTTTCGCAAGGCGGGATAACCTTCAAGAGTTCAGTTTAGAGTATTCCCGCATTTTACCTAGCTAACTCTGCCTATCCCCGGATAAAAATGTACTGAATCGCGGCCAAGTTAAAGGGTGGTATTGTAATAAATTTGACGTTTTTGGAAATAAACGTAGAATAGTCTACCTATATAAATGTTATGCACATCCGTTGCAGTTGTTGCTGACGTCTGGCGTCCTGTTCCTGACACTGAGCTACCAGATGACGTATACCAATGTCCGCGCTGCAAAATTGGTGTTTTACCTGCAAGAAGACTTAGAACATCACGTGCTACATGACTGTATTTGCAAAAAGAATCACAATGTCCGTCTTGCAACAAGACATTTTCTCGCCTGCGTAATCTAAATACACACATAAAACATGGGTTGTATACTGAAAAACCATAAGTGTTCAACATGTTCCACAACATTCTTGCGCGAAGGTAATCTTAACTCGCACATGAAACATGATTGTGGACGATTATACCCCCATAAGTGTCCAACATGTTCCAAAACTTTTATGCACTTTGCAAATCTAAAGTCGCACATGAAACATGATTGTGAACGTCAAGACCCTCATAAGTGTCTATCATGTTCCAAATTGTTTACGCGCTTTAGTAATCTTAATTGGCACATGAAGCATGATTGTGGACGGAGATCCTAATTAGCGTCGACCATGTTCCAAAACTTTTCTTTCCTGCACTGAGGTTTCATAAAATTTTAACATGTTAATTGATTGTAGATGACAGGACCACAGTATGTGTTATGTGTCAAAACTTTATTTATTCACTGAGGTTTCATAAATTTTAACATGTTAATTGATTGCAAATGACAGGACCACAGTAAGTGTCCATTATGTTTAAAAACTTCTTCATGCACTGGAGTTTCATAAATTTACACATGAACGTGATTGTGGACGACAGGACCCCAGTTAGGTGTCAATTATGTTTGAAAACTTACTTTAATGCACTTAGGTTACATACATTCTCAGTTGTTACATTATTTTAAAGAAAGTACCCTAGTAAGACTTGTCAATTATGTTCTAAAACTTTACTTTCGTGGACTTAGGTTACACAAAATTGCAAAAGTAACATTATTTGGGCGACAGGACCCCAGCCCCAGTAAGTGTCAATTTTATGTTTAAAAACTTTACTTTCATGCACTGAGGTTTCATAAATTTTAACATGTTTATTGATTGCAAATGACAGGACCACAGTAAGTGTCCATGTTTAAAAACTTCTTCATGCACTGGAGTTTCATAAATTTACACATGTAACATGATTTCACAGTGTTTTTGTCTCAAAACTGTACTTTTATGCACTTGTTACATAAATTTACACATGTAACGTGATTGTGGACGACAGGACCCCAGTTAGGTGTCAATTATGTTTCAAAACTTACTTTAATGCACTTAGGTTACATACATTCTCAGTTGTTACATTATTTTACAGAAAGTACCCTAGTAAGTGTCAATTATGTTCTAAAACTTTACTTTTGTGGACTTAGGTTACACAAAATTGCAAAAGTAACATAATTTGGGCGACAGGACCCCAGCCTAAGTAAGTGTCAATTTTATGTTTAAAAACTTTACTTTCATGCACTGAAGTCACATAAATTTACACATGCAATAAGATTTGGACGATAGGACCTCATTATCAGTTATGTTTTAAAAGTATACTTTTGTGCACTTAGGTAGCTTGACAGTTGTAACATTTTGACGATAAGAACCTCAGTAAGTGTCAATTTAGTTTTAAAACTTTACTTTCCTTCACATAGGTTACATAAATTTGCATTTGTAACATTATTTTGACGATAATACCTCAGTAAGTGTCAATTTTATTTGAACCTACTTGTCCAAAAATAGTGTGAAACAAATATATCTAGAGCTATAGAAGTTTGCTTGTGTGCTAAAACAAGACTTTACAAGGATTGTAATAGATTTCAGTAATGTGGTTTGTTTAGGGGGTGCATAATCTTTCTAATTCCTGACACTGATACGTTGATCGACAGTTAGGGATATTTATCATTGTGAACTCGCTTCAGTTCTGCCACTGATATTTGGTTTACGATCTAGAGATCTTTAAGATTTACGACTCATATATTTCGTAAGTGGTTTTAATGGAGTTGAAATTAGGGTGAAAAGAATAACATTAAATTGTGACGGATGAGATATTCAGTTATCTGCGACGAAACAGCCAGACTACAAAATGTCTCACCAACAAAAGCGAGTGAGATCTACCCTTATTGATGAGCATATAGTATTATAATTCGTGGTTTGTCTCATCTCTTTAACCACTTGCCATACTACCACGTCTGCCAGACGGGTGCGCCACCCGTGCCTCGCCATACTACCACGTCTCTCAGACGGGCATCAGGGGGTGTTTCTTTTTCAAAAGTGAATGGCATGTGAAACAATGCCTTTTGAGGGGAATCATAATTTTTGATATATTGTGTGTTTTTTCGAATATTAAAAATTGTGGGGATTTTTGTTTAGAAAAATTTTGGGGGAAATTATCCTGGGGAATACTGGTCAGGTATGGGGGTGGGGGGTCGAGAGGGGGGAGTAAAATGTCAAGATCGGATGAGAACAAATCAAATTGCCTAAAAGGCTTGACTAAATAACCTAAAATAGTATTTTTTATTTTTTTAGAATGTCATCTAAAAAATGGGGGGAGGGAAGGAATTGCGGGCTAAGTAGACAGTGGTGGGGGGAGGATGAATTACTTTGGAAGGTGTTTTTAGGTGGCTTCCCAGCAAACACACGACTGTGTAAAACGTGTGTAAAATGTACGTATAACGCACGTGTAGTGTGGGATTTGTGTGGTGTGTGGGCAAATCATTTGAGTACGTGTGTTTTCCGTGTGGGCAACGTACGTATTTCTGTGCCACTGTTAGTGTGTTGCTCGTACGTACCCTACCCACACCGCGCCCACACCACACAAAGTGTACGTATTTTACTAGTTTATGTACGTGTGTTGCCTGTGTGGGCAACGCATGTATGGTCTAAGTGCGGTACGTACGGTACGGTAAGTGTGTAATATTCGGACGCACCGTACCCACACCGCGCCCACACCGCACAAAGTGTGTGTATTTTACTAGTTTCTGTACGTGTGTTTCCCGTGTGGGCAACGTACGTCGAGTTGAGCTTCGATTTTTGTTAGTGTACGTACCTCAAACCCCCACCGCGCCCCTGCCGTCAAACGTATGCATTTCAATATTTTGCGAGTGTCGTTTTATGCGAGAAACATGCTAATAAATATTTTAATGTAAAGGCAAGTCCTGCTTAATATAAAAATGCTATTAGGGCCTATTAGTTTACAACTACTTAGTTCCTTATTTTAGCATTATACTTGTGTTCATATTATGTAAGTGTAACATGGACTACAAGTGAAACAGTTATTATTAATGATCCAATCTCATAATATTTTCTTAAAAACTTCGAATTTGAATTTTATTAGTTAAAACTCAACTAATTTTCAATGCTAGAAAAACATCAAGACGAAAATAAAAATATAATTTAACAATAATTATTGCTTGTCGATATGGTATACATAAATGCCATCGTGGCTTTGCACCCCATATTTAATACTTATGTTGGAATATAAATGATTGGATGATGCACAAATACGTCATTAAACATCAAAGTCTACTGCTAGCATTATTATTGTTATATGTTTTCCAACATTTTTATATAACGTTTTTAGTTACTGTGGAATAATAACCTAATTGTATATTCGAGAACTTTATATTAGGATTGGCAAAACACGAGCGCGCCTAGTCCAACATTGGGCTAGTTTAACTCCTCCATTTATCAGTTCACCGTTGCCGAACGGTCTAGTGGCTGGCTTTCAGATACCGGGTTAAAGGAGCGAGGCATGGACGAGGTTCGAATACAAAAGATGGAGTAAAATTTGTTACCTAATGTAAGTTTCCAAAACGATTAACATGATAAAATAAGCATATGAACTGCCACTGAATTTGACTTTCAGTAATAATTACATTTCAATATTTTTTTGTAATATTATTTATTGGCATAGCTGCTTCCTATGATACTTTAGATTTTTCTACCAGATGGAGCTAGCGACCTAGTTCCCTGCAGGCGAAGCCATGGGCATGCGAAATTTACTGGGTGTCGTAAACGTGTGTTTCCCGTGTGGGAAGGGTGGGCGGAGTGTGACTCCTAGTGCCGTAAACGTTGTGTTTCCCGTGCGGGTAAGGTGTGGGCGTAAAATTACTGAGTGCCGTATACGTGTGTTTCCTGTGTGGGTAAGGTGCATCCCCAGTATGTTTTACCATGCTAAATACGTGCAGAGAACGTGCGTTTAATACATGCGGGCAGAAGTGACACTTTTCTGCGGGAAAAGTATGGGCAATACATACATAAAACGTACGTACGCGTACGTGCGTTTTTTACGTGCGGGCGCGATGAACTGTGTTTGCTGGGTTAATATCACTATCAGATAAAATATCCAAACAAATGCTCAAAGGACATATTTTTTTTTTAAATTTCCATGCCACATTCACTTGCCTAGAGGAGTAATTAAATAATGAATACATTAGTCGGAAGGGTGAGTTTAATATTTTATTTTATTACAAATGTTATAATGAAAAAAATAATTGTAAAATACAATTTAAAAATTTGAAAACGTTAATGATATTTTAATGAATACAAAATGCAATCTAAAATTTAAATAGAGAACATAAATGACATTGTAGTGAATGAGAACAATTATACAAATTATGTTTTAAAAAAATTTTTGGAATTTTGAAATCTTCCCTTGTGTAGTGCGTATTGTGGTTCCACGCCAAGCTTGTGGCTTGTCGCTGGTAGTGGAGGACTTTCTGCTTTGTACCTCTTCTACATTGTTGGTGCCGCCCCGACCCTTGCCGCGACCCATCCCATTGCCACGATCCCTGCCTCCACCGACTGCAACATTTTTGGCACCCGTGGATAAATACGGTGATTTTACTTCCTTTTTTTACATCAACCTTGGATTTCATGATTTTGATTTTTTTTTTCATATGCGATTTTGCACTTACCGCCGGCCCTCTTTTGCCGTTTTTCTTCTTTTTACGAATTTCTTTCTTTTCTGTAGGGCCCATTGCAGCCGGTGGCCTTGGGTTGTTTTGGGGTTCCCCCCCCCCTCCCCCCCAACCACCACCTGTTCGATAACGTTTTATCATTGCCTCGAGGGCGCGTGCAATTGCCTGCTGTCTATCTTCGTCTAATCGCGAAAGAACAGGAAAAAACATTGCAATTAATATAATTACTTACTGAAATAAGCAATTGACATAAAAGTTTCCACCCCCTCCCGGCCTCCCCCCCACTGGAATCGAACCCAGAACCTCTGAAATTTGGTACCGATGCTCAGGCACCTGACCTATTGGTCCCGAAAAAAAACCTTCACTTTAAAACTGCTGTATATTGCGATTGTCCAACATTCCTGGATGAAAAAACTTCATTACATTTTCCCGGGACTATGGTCTACTAGTAAAGTAGTCCCCATTGTGTAGAGAGAAAAAAATATTTGGTAATTGGACCACTTTTGCAATTTTTAGGAATCTTCAGAGACGCCGAATCCGTGACGCAATGCCTATGACGTCCTTATCTTGGCCTCGTCCGTCTGGTTCCGTAGAGCCCGAGCTGGCCCGGATCGGACAAGAATTACCCGAGATATCTAAACAAAAAACAATGACTTTTTGATTTCCCTAACACGACCTTTTTTGGGATAGTTCAAAAAAACATTTGCCACGTTTGAATTTTGACAGATCCAGACCGTAGCCTTAAACGCGCCTCTCTGACATCAATGGAATGGCCAAAATCCCGAAATGGCTACAAGTGAGTGCTATAGTTTTAATGTAAAGCAACGCTGCCATGTACCTGTCACTAGGGAAACGCCAAAGTCGTTGTTAGACGAGTGAGTGAGCCATGTGTTGAGTACCCGGTAACATTCCTTTTCTTCCCCCTACCTTTGGCCTCCCTAGCCTATCATAGGCTACAGTGGAGCATTATGGCCTAAGCTATGACCTAAACTTAAATACCCTATTTATACGAATATTATAATCAAACTTAAATGCAAATGTTCCGGCGCACTCAACACATGGCTCACTCACTCGTCTAACAACGACTTTGGCGTTTCCCTAGTAATATTCGTATAAATAATAGGGTATTTAAGTTTAGGTCATAGCTTAGGCCATAATGCTCCACTGTAGCCTATGATAGGCTAGGAAGGCCAAAGGTAGGGGGAAGAAAAGGAATGTTACCGGGTACTCAACACATGGCTCACTCACTCGTCTTACAACGACTTTGGGCGTTTCCCTAGTTTTATAAACAAACAGAAAGCACGCCAATTAATGGCGGCGTAGAATGTTTTTTTTGTTTGCAAAAATAACAAATTAAACACGGCCCATACTATGTTTTAATTATTCCTGTTTGATCTTTAATTGTTTGTACCAAGGCAGTGATCAAGATCCACGAATCTCAATGGAGTTTCTACAAACCATGGATGTAACTATTTTAAGTCCATGCACAAACCAATCGTATCTTCTGTCGCTAAACGCAAATTTGTATAGTAAAAAAAATTACAAAAGACATAAAAATTGTATGGGATTATTCATGTACATCGTACTTTATTTCGCATGCCAACCATCTAGGTTAATAATATTAATTACAAATAAATAAATAATTTCTGTAGTGTTTTAACATTGCAGAATAGTATAAGAAACATAGCCAGTACAAGAACGAGCTAAGATTGCAAGGTTTACTCAATCTCCGTGCGGAGTTTTGGGTAATCTTGAGCGTGCAAGTTTCGATGCATCTTGGCCAGTGCCGCGCACCTCTTGACATTCCAAAAATTATAATTCTTCCCGAAAAAACATTGTTGTTAAATAGAACCTACACATTTAAGCCCATTTATCAATTTATTATTTACCTACCTAAGGTCTCCCTAGCCTATCATAGACTAAAGTGGTGCATTATTACCTTACAGTTGACGTGCCCTTATACCAACTCAACTTAAAACCCTATTATCTATACCGATATAATTATCAACTTAAATGCAAATGTTGCCGTGTACTCAACACATGACTCGCTCACTCGTCTAACAACGACTTTGGCGTTTCCCTAGTCGAGTTGGCTAAAGCGCACTTATAGCCGAAATGTGGGAGACGTGGGTTTAATGGTCGGGAAAGATTTTGTAATTTCTGGATTGTATTTTTTAAAATTATTTAACATGTTTTGAAATGCATATAACGCAGTGTAGTCCATCATCTGTGACAATACTACGGAAAACATGGCCAGTAGGAAATACGTGAAAATATTGCAAGGTTTACTCAATCTACGAGCGGAATTTGGGGGTACCTTGACGTCCAACATTCGATTAACCTTGGACACGGCATTTCACAGCCAGGTAAATAACAAACAAAATATATTATTCAAAATAAAAACCATTGTCGTTAAAATAATTCCCATACATTTCAACGAATTTTTCAGTTTTTTATTTCTTGCAGGTTTAAATCGTAACAGATTGTGCTCATTTTGTTAGCAGTTCTCAGTAACGTGGTCACTGATGTCTGTTTAAAATTTCAGCTCGGTCTATTTGGCCGTTCGGCCGTATGAGCCTGGACAGACAGACATTTAACATTTAACAGAATTAATCACGACCAAGGACCGATCGAGTAGCGTTGTAGACTACGTTCGCTGCGCTCACTCGTCTAATTACTCAAACATAACCTACTACTTATGAGCCAATTATCTATAATCTCCCATGACGTTAGTAATACTAGGAAAACGCTTAAGTCCCGCCGCGTTGATGGATGAGCGTTTTTTTGTAAGTTTTTTTGTTTGCGTTTTTTTGCGTTTGTTTTTCACTATTCCTTTGCAAGTGCTTTTGAATGCATTGAAAGTGATTGTTGTCAAGTTTCTATTGTTACTTGTTAATTGGTATTATAAACCTGAAAAAAACTCATATTTAAACCTTTATTTATGTGGATTCTGGCTAACTTTTTCAACTTTTTCTTTCAAAAGGTACTAACATCACATAATCTTAATGTCCATATGAAATCTGAACGTTGTAGCCCCACCCGTTTGGTCAGAATCGGCCCAAATGTGACGAAAATATCGCACTTAAAATTGAAAAACTTATATTATAACCTTTATTTCTATGGATTCTGGCAAAAATATTTCAACTTTTTCTTTCAAAATGTACTACATCACCATAACCTTAATGTCCATGTGACATGTCAACGTTGTAGCCCTACCCGTTTGGTCAGAATCGGCCAAAATGTCACGAAATAATCGCACTAAAAATCGAAAAATATCGTAAAAGTACGATATTCATGAGAAATATTTCTTTGATTGTACCAAAAACAATACCCCTCTAAGTTCAGAGAAAACGAAGGTCCCCTAAAATTTAATTTTTTTTAAAGATCGCATAAGCCGTTTGCCCGGAATCGAGCGAAACAAACAGACAAAAAAACAAAAAAAAAAAAAAAACACCCGAGCTAAATTTTTTTTGGGGGTCATGAAATTAAAGTCTTCGCTTCGCTCATCCATAAATACAAGGTTTCTAAGCCTAAGCCGATGGCAAATTATATTTTCCATTGAAAATAACTAGGAAAAACGCTAAAGTCCCGCCGCGTTGATGGATGAGCGTTTTTGTAAGTTTTTTAGTTTGCGTGGACCAATTTTCCTTTGCAAGTGCTTTGTGAATGCATTGTAGGGACTGTTGTCAAGTTTCAATTGTTTCTTGTTAGTTGTTATTATAAACCTCAAAAAACACATTTTAAAACCTTTATTTCTATGCATTCTGGTAACTTTGTCAACTTTTGCAACTTTTTCTTACAAGAGGTAAACATCACCAAACCGTAATGTCCATGTGAAATATTTAACGTTGTTGCCCACCCGTTTGGTCAAATCGGCCTAAATGTGACGAAAAAATCGCACTTAAAGAAAAAAACTCATATTAAAACCTTTATTTCTATAGATTTTAGCTAACTTTTTCAACTTTTTTTTTTCAAAAGGTACTACATCACCCAATAACCTTAATGTCCATGTGAAATATGAACGTTGTAGCCCCCCCCGTTTTGGTCCCAATCGGTCCGAATGCGACGAAATATCGCACTAAAAATCGAAAAACTCATATTAAAACCTTTATTTCTATGGATTCTAGATAACTTTTTCAACTTTTTCTTTAAAGGTACTTCAACACCATAATCTTAATGTCCATGTGAAATATGAACGTTGTAGGCCCCCCCTGTTTGGGCAGAATCGGCCCAAATGTGACGCAAATATCGCACTAAAAAATCGAAAAAAATCGTAAAAGTACGATATTCATGAGAAATATTCTTCGATTGTACCCAAAAACAATACACCTCTAAGTTCAGAGAAAACGAAGGTCCCCCCAAATTTTCATCAAGATCGCATATGCCGTTTTTCCCGGAATCGAGCGAACAAACAGACAGAAAAAAAAAAAAAAAAAAAAAAAAAAAAAAACATGGAGCTAAAATTTTTGGGGGGTGAGGGAAAGTGAAGTTTTTGCTTCGCTCGCTACGCTCATCCAACAATGTTAATGATTGGGCTCTGTATATTGTCATCTATACTAGAAAACGCTAAAGTCCCGCCGCGTTGATGGATGAGCTTTTTAAAGGTTTTTGTTTTGCGTGGGATATCTTTACTTTTGCAAGTGCTTTGTTTTGCTGCCTACGCATTTGAAGGTGAATGTTGTCCCAAATTTCTTTTGTTTCTTGTCAATTGGTATTTTTACCGTAAAAAACTTGTATTAAAAGCTTTATTGCTATGGATTCTGGCTAAATTTTTCCCCTTTTTCTTTCAAAGGTACTACATAACCATAACCCTTTAAAGTCCATGTATAATATGAACGTTGTACCCCACCCCTTTGGTCAGAATTGGCCCAAATGGCACGAAAATATCGCACAAAAATCAAAAAACGTATATTAAAAGCTTTATTTCTCTCGATTCTGGCAAATTTTTCAACTTTTTCTTTAGAAAGCATACATCACCATTACCCTTTAAAGTCCATGTG